>VMBQ01007159.1:0-48347 GCA_007657795.1 Dreissena rostriformis | reverse complement strand
TATCGCGATGTGATGACACATTATTTATGACATAAGATTTTTTAAAGAATTGGTGGATATTGTGTGACTGGTTGAACGCATCAATAACTTTCAATCAACATCAAATGACTTTTTCTATACTATTTAAGCGCAATATAGTCGATCTTAAATTAAACCGACTTAGGATTGTTTTAGAAATCGGTGCCAAATGATCAATTTAGCACGCTTATTTGTTTTTAATATAACACTATTTAATCTTAGTATTAGACATATCAACACTGTCTGCTAAACGAAGCTCTCTATCTTTATAGCCCTATACATTTTCTATACAACTGTCGACACAAAAGTAGGTACATGGCTCTTGACATACAAATTACATGACTGTGACCACTGCATTTAAATGCATAAAGTCACGAGTCATGAATTGTTTAGCTCGAAATATAATACACATTTGAAATTGACAAACAATCCAAAATGTTACAATTTGTCATTAAAATCGGTAATTTTCACAACGCGACAGTTGTGTTAACAAATTTCTCGTGAACATTATCGAGGACACCTTAATTGTATGGTTGACTTATAAATCAAATGGGCCTCGAAACATCACATCAATTAGTCGTTTTTTTTATATTTGAAATTGATGAAGTTGTGATCAGTTATTTAAGTTTGTATTTATATAATTATACACAGCTGCGAACAACTGCAAGAAATCGTCATGCACTTGAAACAAATTCAACACTCACGTATGAGCTAATGTAACTTAANTTCACCCTGAAATCAGTCGACTGGTAAAAAAATAAAAAAAAACCTACCTACCCTCCTACATTTTTCTGGCCATGTTCCCTGAACCAAGACTATTATTTTTGTTTGGCCTAAACTTGACATTGATACACTTTGTCATCTTCTTTGTGTTTAAGGCGATGCTCTCCTAAGAATCGCTATGCTTTAAAAAGTTTCCAACATCTTTCACATTTAAAACTTGCCGCTTTGCCGCATACGCCTGTAACTCGTTTTAGGCTGCATCTTATTTAAGCAACAGTAGACCAACTCCATCCGAGAGGTTGCCTGTGAAGTTACAATCATATATTGGAGAGGAATACCAGTGCTTCATACAAACAGAAAGTAAACAGATTTGACAATGTCAAGGGTCTGTTCTCGTTTTAAAACATATATACCATTATTTTATACAACTTATTTAATCAAGGCGATCAGATGTTTGCATTATACACTCAAAAAAAAAAAACATTTAACAATAATAAAACTCATATTCAATAGCGGAACATCCATCGATTGTGTCGCTTATATATAAGTAATCACAAACGAAGCAAATAAAATAAACATATAACTTCAAAGCAGAATGGTTCTAATGGTCCGTGCAATACTTACTTTGAATGACGTGTGTCCCTTTTTAACAATAAATTGTTGTTTCGTGGATGACTATCCACACAGAAACATGTTTTTATCCGGGAATGACCGGTACCGCATCCGAGAGGGATACCGATATAGCGTTTCATCCGAGAGGGGACCGATATGGTTATGCAGCGTTAAATTGGTCTGCCTACAGACGGAGCGTTTCTCAGAGACGCCAAGAACTGGTTATATCACGGTCTCGAAAGTGTTGCAGACGAAGCAACAATGCGACTCTTAACTTGAAGGCCCTTTGTACATTTTTTTTTAAACTTTTTCAAAGAAACACAAATGCTTGTTATATAAGCACTTACATCAATGAATACTAACTTTAGTATAGCGTTCATGCCCTTGGTATATTTTAAACTTTCTTCATTTTAAAAGCATCTTGTTTTGTGTCACCTGCTCCATTATTTCGTAGCTTTAACTTGTCGTGAGATAGTTGAAAAGACGAGACCGAGTAAGATGAAACCAGCTCTTTTGTTCCCGGATTAATGTTCACGAAATTTCTATATACGTTTAAAAGTGTACAAGTTCTCGTTGACAGCGTGGAAGAAAACTAAAAACGACAGGACCATGCTTTATTTAAAAAACGGAAAATTTTCTATATTTCTTTAGGTACTCGGATGCATCGTTCTGCGCATTAAAATTGAGAGATAGTCCAACTTGTTGACGCTCTCAAATATTAAGCTACTTTTTATATTGGTAATATTTGGAGCGTACAACGGGGGAAAGACCAAAACAATGGTGGAAAGTTTTCCTTCTTTGTCTATATTGTTTCGCAAGTATTTTGTGCGCAACATTCAAGCCCCAATATCAGACAGTTAATATCAATGGATTGCAATAACATTTACATACCTGTGTAGATAATTCATGTCTCGATAATGTTTCGTAAGAATTATGTAATGAAACTTTGAATTTTGCACGCCTGAGCAATTTAAATCCAACCATTATTCAAATTGTCAATATCTCTCGATACGCCCGCTGTGTAGATTTTATCGATAACGCAGCCTCGATGTAAACAATGTGGTTTAAATGTGAAGAATAAACGGCGGAAAACGCAGTTTGCGTTCGTCTGTTGTGAGCGCAGAGCGTTATATAGTAAAGCGATGTTATTATACTTCCCTGGATTTATTGAGCATTGTTGTTTTTTTTTTCTAAAGTAACTATTAAAAATTTGCAAGTTCTTAAAGAAATAACATCTTTTATTTTTATACGGTGCATAAATAATAGTGATACAGATCGTACAGTATACCGTCCTATGTAACGTAGAATGTAAGTACATATAACAACACAGACAGAGATGTTTATATATAATATTTATAGTTTTATGGAATAACATTCAATTTTAAAAGTATTTGTCACATGTTCCAAGTAAACAAACGATAGTAAACATGCGCATATTCATTCCGAATTCACTCGCTGATGAATTACTAGGATGACATTAATAGACAAATTACGCGTACACGTTACACCGTAATGCCTTCTCTTGATTGGTTGATAGTTAAATTTGTTTCGTAACATGGCGAGAGGTCAGTGATTGTATTGCGATTTAAACAGAAGTTTAACTGAAGAATGTATGCCTGTCTTACTTGAATTCGACGATATTTGAGGTAAAAATGGACTTCTTAACTTAAACTTTATGAGTTGGTGATGTTATTTTGCAATTTTACGCAAATTGATGAACATTATAACTTTCTGGTTTCCACCACGTAATTGGTTCTTGGCCGATAAGACGTTCCAAAGAATTCAGCCCATATAAAAAGTATCTATAAATTCTTTATGCGTCTAATAAATAAGACTAAATTGATGGAGTATCCCTTTAAATAACAGAAATAAGAAAACACCATGCATATTTCGATTTCTCATTTCTCATTATAGTCGATAAAGTTTTACTTACAATTACGAAGGAAACTGATACATTGCTCTGCGCAAAATAGTTTACATTGCGTTATTTTTATCACACAGAAACCCTTGAAGGCTTCGATCTGGTGCATTTTCTTCTTATTTCCGTTGTCGTGCATTTAAATCACGTAGCAATCATGCAGATTTGCGTTTGCCAACAACCTGCTATGATAAAATATTTAGTTTATATTTTCTTTGTCAGTTATTGCGCTTAACTGAACATAACTGTGCGCAAAACACACGCGGAAGATGTTAACAGACAATAAACCAGCTTATGTCTATACGAATCGCACGTGCCTGTACTCTTGGAATGTGGGAAGTCCACGCCAATCAATCATCTTCTAGTAAACAGGTGCTAGTCCAATCAATGAGTATTTATCGGTCGCGTGCTTGGTATACAACGTTGGTTTATAAAACGACAAAAAGCACGTACAAATGTGTGAAACATGGCATTGTTGTTGTTTCCGGAATCACTAAAGTTGGAAAAATAATTACAAATATAAATTAAATCTGCTTTACTTTTGTATTTTAATAAATATAACAGCTGGACATAATTTTTCTTCACAGAAACATTTCAGATTGTCACGTGAATGCAAACTCGAGAAATCTATATCTGGGAATAGTCCATACTTAAACTTATATCACCTCACATAAATGTGTAATTCTTTTTCTATATGAAGTCCTTAACATGCCATAGAGGCAATCAAGTGTACACGGACCATATTCTTATATGGAACGCACATGCTTATTATAGAAGCACTTGCAAAGTAGTAACCGAATGAAGTTACTGCCGTGGGTTGCACACTGTCAATTGGCAATTTACTGTAGCGATCTATTAAATTTCGCTGTATACACTGGCGATTGTTTAAAACTAAAACAATTAACACTATTTAAACTGTTATATTTAAATCTAGCATTTTATATAAAACATATTTCAAAGTGTGAATATTCTTGGATTATAAATAACTTTTTGATGTACAAATTTTGTCAATGTGTGTGCTTTTAAAATCTTTGATTATTGACTGTTTGTTATATACAGGAAGACAATGTTGCGTCCAATATACAGAACAGAAGAACAGAACAACTCTTTATTTACACCCAAGTATACAAGGTATACAATAAGGGCAACATGACAAAAAACAGATTTTAACAATATGATCCGGTACAAGTTGATCAGTTATAGCATGCATAATGTAAACATATAATACAATATCCAATATAAGAAGTAGAACACCAAACTGCAGACCCAATGACATAATAATGACCAACCAGATTGCCCCCAAACTGTACATTTACCCCAGCCGTCTGCTCCGGTCCATGTACAGCTGGAGCTTCATGGACGGTCACTTCTTTGTTTTGGGGATTTCAGTGGAGTGTTATAGTTCTTAATTGACTGCACATCACCATTTAAGTTAAGTGTGTTGTTTCATATATATGTGGAGCTTCCTTGACGGTCACTTCTTTGTTTTGGGGATTTCAGTGGAGTGTTATAGTTCTAAATTGAATGCACTTCACCATTTAACTTAACTGTGTTGTTTGAAATATTTGTGAAATGCATAGANATTAAACTAATATTATAAAACGGGGTCTGTAGCTAAACAAACCACACAACAAATTGTATAAAAATGACGACGTTTGGTATTAATTAACAAACATTTCATAAATCTTATACAGACCACCTTCGAAATAAAAAATATTGATGGTCCAAACGTCATGTAATATGATATATAAAAGTATAGCGGTTATTATGAGTACATTGGTTAAATCTGACAAAATAGCTGTAATTCAATGCATTTCAATTCGTAAAATACAGCCATATTGTCGTAAAAGACATTTAGGAACAGGCACGATACATTCATTGCAAATTTAATGATGGCAATTGATAAAATACAGTTAAATACAATAAATTTAAATTTTTACAGTACATTTTAAACGACAATTTAACAGATACATTGGTACACATGTTTTACTGTCACTTACTAAAATTGATTTTTACATGTAACAACATACTTTGTGTAGCAACGTTTTATTTTCAGTTGTTAGTTATGCAATAATAAGATATTATTCAACGACAAACGCCAAACAGTTTAACTACGCAATTTATTATCTTAAAGGTTTGGCAAAATAATGTCAAGGCTGGGATCAATTGTAGTATACAGGTTCCCCCTATAAATCGAACCCTCATCTTGTATTTGAATTTAAATGAACTGCCCTCGTTAGTTGTATTCACCTTTAAACGCCCGTGCCTTTACTGATCCTCACAATGATAACAATATGTTGATGGAGAACCTGTTATTGTACAATCAGTCATCTGCGAAAAATGTTTCTTAGACATTTACAAATGAATCGCAGATGAGATCATTATATTGTGATTACCAATATAAATGAGCTAGAAGCTATCTTCCATAACCATTCTGAGGCGTACATATAATGATATAACGCGTTTGGTATTTTTGATGAACATTGTAAATATTTCAGTAATTAACGTACGTGAGAATCATAAATTCTGTCAAATTACACGATCGTGAAGCACCTGATAGTTGACGTTGAATTAAATTGACGATGTTAAGTCATTCTTCGCTTTGTTCTTATAATTGTGCTCTCGTAAATTATCTGCACTTAATAACATATCGAATGCGTAACCAACCATCGGATTGTAAGCCCGTCAACTACACATCCGAAATATTATGATATTGAAGTATAAGTATTCGTTTTGATTCATTATCCTTCCATTCAATCATTGCATCATTCTTAGATTATTGATTTATATTAACTAGATTCATAACAAATCACTAATAAGACGAATTGCAAACGGTGTGCGGTAAAAATGCCAGAGGTAAAAATTTCATAGGTAAAAATGCCAGAGGTAAAAATTTCATAGGTAAAAATGCCAGAGGTAAAAATGCCAGAGGTAAAATGCCAGAAGTAAAGTGGTAAAAATGACAGAGGTAAAAATGCCAGAGTGACAAATGCCAGATGTTATACAGTAACTTTAGAAGTTCTGAGCAATATTTTTAAGGATATTGCTATACAAGCAGTGTCATGCGAAAATGGATCTTATTTTATTGTGTTTTCCTCTTTGAATTTATGTGTTTATTTCCATTTTTTAGAATAATGTGTTAGTAACAAATGTTTTACTTCAGATTCATGGGCTTATTTTGAAGAAATATTTAAAGATGCAAATGTGTCTTGCTTTTTTTAGTGTTCTTGTCGACCTATAATGCTAGCTGGAAGTTAATAAAATGTATCAAGACATTGAGGTGTATGCAAATAAGTCGATGTTATTGACATTAAGTATCCAATATATCCAATATTAATTATCGTATTGATAATAACTAACAAAACACAATGATTAAAGTACACAACAACAAAATTACAGTCTTAATTAATTAGTGAGACAATTATAATAAAATGTTCCATTAGAAAAATGTAATCAGTAACATAAGCAAAGAATGTAATTCCTACAATAATCAATATCCTTAAAAATATTGCTCTCAAGTCTTTTTTACTATATAGCATCTGTCATTTTTACCTCTGGCATTTTTACCTATGGCATTTTTACCACTTTACTTCTGGCATTTGACCTCTGGCATTTTTACCTCTGGCATTTTTACCTATATTCATTCAAACAACTTTTAAAATGGAGAGCGTAGAAATTTTAGATACATGCGTTTTCACAACATTGAGCAATTGCAATGCATTTAAAACAACTAAATTAGCAGTTCACTTACATGCATACAATACAATATTGTTATTGGTATAACATGTAAAGTAATGTCTATTCACAACTCAAACGCAACAATAGGGCATTCATTATATAGCTACATACTGGTGCACTCTTTTTTCACACGAATACATTATTCATAATTCAAAAGATTTTTCTGACACATTTCGAGTCTGTGCATTTCGGTACATAATACCTGCTTTTATATTTCGGATATAGGTAAATTAACAATTCTGACACGTTCATGTAGCATGAGACAATTTTTTTTTTTTTTTAAACAATTAAGCAGCGACCTTAACGTTGTTTCAAACTGTAAACATCGTCATAAAACTCAAATTCGTGTTTAAATGTGTCGAGGGTAAAATAAATCAAACTCGACTGGCACATTGAAACCGAAGTTGTCATGTGTTATGATCCTGTTCTATCATCTTCACGGGTTTTCAATTATGTATGTACAATTGTGTAGTTATCATATAAATCAATTGAGTAATTGCATGCGGTCTCGGTCTCGGTGTTTGTTTTATTTAGCACCCGTCATAAATATGGACATTTTAAAAAGCAGTGTTTTATTCAGTTGGTTTAACAGTTTCAATGTGTCAAATTTTATTCTTATATATTAAGACAGTTGATAAGTTGTTTACTGAAAGCATCAAAGAAACGTTCAAACATGGGGTAATGTTGTGACAGATTATCAGAGAAAAAAAAAAATGAAATGTTTGACCGATAAATAAACATATACATTGAATGAGTTAATCAAGTGAGTTAATAAGTTATACTACCGTGGTACTATACTATATTTAAAACATACCTATTGTGAAGTTAAATGGGATCCTGAATACGAAGAACTAAGTATATACTGTAAAAACATGACGATCAAACGAGAACCAAATGTTGAAATTAATCTTTTTAAACTAATTGAATTTGACATCAGCATCAAACATATCAATTGCAAATAACACATTAAACATTTTCACAGATTTTGGCATGTATTGAAGTTTGTCATTAAATGCTTTAAATTTGATAAACGTAAACATTGGAACTAAATAGCTCCAGTAAAAAAAGAATAATTTAAGAAAGAAAAAAGTAATCCTCAACTGCGATCGAACCACTGACCCTTTGTCGTGAACGACACCATACAAGTAAAATCTAGCGCTTAAACGACTCGGCCATCCGTGCTCATACAGTGAGTGTTTTATTTTATTAATTATATGAGCAATCCTCGTAATGTCACAAAATATAACGATAACATGAGTACGATCCAAATTATTTAATTGTTTCGCGTTCTTTACGCTTTATAATTTTAAGGTTTTATAATCGTCAAAAGATGCGCATACTGGATATTTTAGAGGATGGTAAATGTTCAGTTTTAGTGTTTTCTCGCACATATCATAACTACAAAGAACATTTGCAAATCTGAAATAATTTTTTATCAATTTTGTCAATTAACCAAATTGTGAAAAGGACCTTTTAATGTTTCATATTTTCTTATTCTAAACAACTCTGCAATTGCAAACGGGTCTTTAATTTAACATGTTTTAGGTGTCGTGCCTGATAACGAAATGAATGTTTTCAAGCTTTGAGAAAGTTTTATAAACAAATTCAAAAATTAAAAAAGGCCTTATACGTAAGTGGTTATAAAAAAGCCTTAAATAAATACTACTTATATGCAGCACATTTTAAATATCCCAAAATCTATATTAAGCAATATGTGTTTATCGGAACGAAATCTCTTCTGTCAACAATTTAAACATACTACATACATGTGAGCTTGGTGCATCCAATAAATCAGAAACATGTAAAAGATTGCATACAAAGGCAATAAACTATCGAAACAAGATTCTTCGAGCAGACGTTAATATCACCTCATTTAACCAAATCTTTTCTTATGCAATTTAATTTCACGCCATGGAGACACTCTTCAATTATTTTTCTTTCCTCACCATTTAACAATTACATGGAAATCCCAAACACCACATACTTGTGGTGCATTTTCGATTAAGGAGGACACACCACGAAAACGATATCAAGCTTTAGAAAAGGGCGAATTTGAGTTTTTTTATGTAAACATGAAAACAATAATGAAAGAAATAACAACAATTAAGAATCAACTGACTACATCATTAAATTAAAAACAAGGAATAGACAATATAAATATTTCACATTGTATGTTTAACTTTAAAAACTAATATCAATTCTGCGGTTTGTATGGCATGTATTGAATGTATGGTACATAAAGCTACCAAAGATAGCTTGCGCCCAAAAATAATGAGAAATAAGATAAGATACTTTCGATGCTAACTGTTAAACTATAATGCATGGTTTCGTACTTTTAGGCACTTTGAATTCACATGTGCGATACATTTTTCAAAATATAAAGAATGCTGAACATCATCGTTTTATGATAACTTACTTCAGTAATTTATTGTATTGGTTCCACCAAGATGTCTTTCATTTCACGAATATGTCGATTATCAATTTGTTAGTGTGGAAACAAAACACAGTCGTATCTTGAACTTGGCGTAAAATCGTTTAATCAGGCAGTTTCCTGATACTCCAAGTAACTATTGTGGGTCAATATTAACGAGTTTTGGTTATTGTCTGATATATCGTGGCTTTATATCAACGAGGTACTGTTAATGTTTGTTACATCGTGGGTTTATTTACAATTTACCAATTATAATTCATACTTGATAGTTAATAAAATGTTTGTTCTAGTTTTAAAATCTTCAAAAATGAGATATAAGCGAAATACACGCATTATGCTAGATATTTAGATTGCTGTATATACTCTATCCATCTTATCTTTTTGAAATACACAAGTTAATTCAAATTACAACTGACACGGATGCTCATGGAGTGTACAGTCTAATCCATTAAATTATTCACTGTACATGGAAAACGGCACTCTAGTAGAACATGGCGTTGTTGTTTAGCAGAAATGCAATATATACACACATTTTCAAAACAATTTATCCTCATAAATTATGCTAACGATTTAAGCTATTTTGACATTATCATTAAATGTTAATGTTTGTTCATTGTTGTTTTGTTGTTTGTAAACATTCACACAACCATTAATTATTTTCATCTCCATCATATACACCATACTTTTCATCAGAATTGTTAAATATGCATTTATTTACACCGTCATTACATGTTTTGTGTATGCAGTTTGGCTATGTACAAATGTATTTTCCAATAAAATTGACTTGACTTGTTAAAGCGTTGTCAATATGAATGCCGCAGAGGCTCAATAACAAGTAATTTAAGTTCAGACACGTGTTGACAATTGACAATTAAATTAATCGCGATGTAATGACATCTTATTTATGACATAAGATTTTTTTTTAAGAATTGGTGGATATTGTGTGACTGGTTGAACGCATCAATAACTTTAATTTTAACATCAAATGACTTTTCCTATTAAACTTTTTTGAATCGTTCAGTTCGAACTATAATGCACATTTTTAATTGACAAAAAAACAAAACGTTACAATGTGTCATTACAATCGGTAATTTTCACGACGCGACAGTGTTATTAACCGATTTCTCGTGAACATTATCGTGGACAACTTAATTGCATGGTTGATTTATACATCAAATTAGCTCTTAAATTTACACCAATTAGTCGGTTTTTGGATTTGAAATTGATGACGCGTGATCATTTATTTAATGACGTTTTTATATAACTATGCATAGCTGCGAACAACTGCAAGAAATCGTCATGCACTTGAAACAAGTTCAACACTCACGTGTCAGCTAATGTCACTTAATATGTCAGGATTTCGGATTCACTCGGACGTTATTTTCTGCAATATTTCAATTTTAATATTTAAATGCCACACAATCAGACAGATAGTAAATTCGCCTAGCTTATGTTGCTTGTTAGAATATGGCTTATATAATAATGTATACGGTTAATACATTCGACTTCATCTGAAATGCTAATTTACCCTGGGAATGACATCACGACAATTTCGAAGAAATTTTGACGAAGTGTTTTCTATGAAAACGTCGAAACATAATGTTCAAAAAGTNCTTGTACCCTTTAATCGATAGACACTACTCATTACAAGTTCAACGTCCGGAAAGTCCCGAAAACACACAATAATTGGCCTTGAATTATTTTGTTTGAATTTTCCACATCGATGTGCTCTAACCAGGTACATATTGTCACTGTCAAGACCCAAACATTCACTTAATATCGTACGGACTACGCTAAAACAGTTTTCATTTTTCGTTTCACCAACACCAAAAAACAATAGATTATTTCTTTTGTTTCTGGCCTCACTATCTATCGACCTGTAAGCTAATGTTTTCATAAGTAGACTTTGTGTATTTACAACCCCGGTGACCTCATTCAATTTCTTATTTATATGTGTAATGTTCTCAATTTGTGAGGCAAGTAGTTGTTGGGTATGACTTGTATCTGCTTTTATAGATTTTAGTTCTTCATATATTAACGACAGTGATTTACTCAAGGAGTTCTCATCCACAACAAGTGCCGGATGTTCACCTGTATTTCGCTTGCGCCTTTTTGCATTTTCCCAGTGACCTTCGTCGGGGATATCATCAAGTTCATACATGCAAGTTGCCATATTAGACCGATATACAGCAGTTTAACTGTAGTGATTTCAGAGGATTAAATCCAGTATTATTGCTCCGTATTGAAACCGACACATTACCCGATAATTGGATGGGATTAGCTTATACTAGCACAGCTGATAGACGGTGAGCGAAATTCACGAAATTCACGATGAGCGAAATTTACAATGTTACATTCCTATGAATAATTGCACAAAAGTGTCACCAATATTGTCAAATATCCTTCAAATATATCATCATTATGCGATAAAAATATAATATTACTATTTAGAATTCACTTATCTGTAAATATGTCCAGTTTTTAACCATATGTGGCCAATTTATCTTTCACATATCCACGAAAATACGATAGCTCACAAAAACGTGACTTCCCACACACACACACCACACTGTTTGATATCATGGATGTCGCATGTCCTTTTTAAATAATAAAAAACGTATTATAAACATATGTCAGTATGTGTGAAATCAAAATTGTTTCATTTGTTTGTATCGTATTTTATGTATGTATAAAACAACTTCCTTAAAGTGTTCTGTACAAAAAGTATTATTTCGTGCAGAATAATTGGGCAGTCCGTTTCTTTTCAAAGTAATTATGCTGACCTTTTTAGTTTCAACTCTTAAAAAGAAATTGTTTTTGAAATTTGTTCCAAAACCGGTGGACAAGTCAAATAAAAATTAAACATTTACACGCGAGATGCAAGGGTATTTCTAAGAATCGTGAAAAATTCATGTATAACTAAGTCTTACAGAGCTTGCTAAGGTTATTGAAGGCCGTCTCAAAAGCAATATGTTTGAGCAGAATACTATATGGTTTTATCTACAATTCAAAATAGACTTGTCCAACGAAGCACTCTATCGTACATATTATGCAAATATATCGTTTCCATTTGTCGAAAACTTTATTGCACAAACATCTAATGTGATCAGTTAGTAAAATTCTGAATCATGAAGGGTCATTAGTGAATCCGTAATTTGAAACTAGGTATGATAAACAGAAAAGGTAGCCTATGGCGTCTTATGTTAGTGAGATCCATAACTGGAGGACTCACACAGTCGTATATCTTTCCGAATAGTCAGTGAGAAATAAAATATGACCTGACAAGTGTTTTAACCAGATTTAATATCGTTTTTTTTATCAAATAAATGTTTAAAATATGATAAATCTGTATAAAGACTTGAGTTTCGTGTGCGAATTATCATTCACTACTATAAACAGAGACACGTTTATGAGTGTGGACTGAGTTGGCATTCATTAATCACAGGATTTAAAACACGCATGGTCTTCATCATCTACCTTATACCAAGTTGGGTAATCATTTTCGCTTCTACACTATTTGTGGTTGGAAGTTTATCGTCCTTTGCGAGGGCGTCAGTCTTACTTATCTGCATTTAAAGCGTGCCTGTTGACAAATTAATGATAATAATTAACTTACTTTATGAGATGGTTTTGACTCGGTTTAAATATTGGTCTTCGTATCGAACATAATTTTTTTCAGTTTTGTTCCGAAATCAGTAATGTTATGACCCTTTTAAAGCAAACAATTCGTGATTGAACTAGAAAAAATATGCTGTGAGAGGGATGTAATTAACACACATTCAGCACGCACACATGCAAAAAAAGCAGTTTGGTTTAATTTTGTTTTACATCAGATGAGGTATGGTCTTTTTTTCAAAAATAATTTTTGTATGTCCCGACTGGAGTTCGAATACATATAGTGATCGAGTCGTCTTCCCGTCTGTCGTCCTTATGTCCCTGTATTTGTGTGAAGTTTTAATAAAATTGTTAAGGCATTCAAGCGACACTTTAAATAATTACAGAGGGCTTTGCGCACATGGCAAATAACAATGCAATGCCCTTTTTTCTAACATGAGCAACACTTGCTCATGGTGGGCTTTTGTGATCACCTGTCCGTCGTTTGTCGCCCGTTGTCCGTCTTACAGATGTATAATGTGAACACTCTAAAGGAACATCCATTGTCCAATATTCATGATACGTAGTAAAGAAATTTATCTCAATGATATCTCGGTTGAATTCAAGAAAGAGCTTGTTTACAGTGGTTTTTTTTGTGTGTGGCACATTTTATGAAACTTGCTAAGAGCACTTGTTCTTATGATATTTCAACCGAGTTCGAAATCGGTTCAAGACCGTAAAAACACATTGCCGCAAGCAGGAGGGCAGGGAATTCGTTCTATACAATTCCCACATTTTATCCACTAATCATGATACTTGATTAGATCATTTGTTCCTATACCATCTCATCCGATATCAAAAATGGTTCCGGATCAAAATCAAGTCCAGTGGAAGACTTCAGGCGTTGATAAAGGCTTTTGGCCCTTCTGTGCGTTTGAGCACCATTTAGAAGAACACTCGTGTATGTTGGTGTTAAACAGTCGCATCCTGTTTTCAGGCTTATCTGTGATTATGCTAAATTATGCTAAAATTACAAGTTAATCGGATTCATATATCGGTTTTCCACAAAAGCACAGCGTTGACACTCAAATTCATAAATAAAATTATGCGCCTTGACTGCTCCCCAGAATGATAAATCTTTTGTCAAGGATAATAACTGTTCTCTAATGAACATACATTTCCCGAATTATACTCATATATTACAAAACAGATAAATTTTATTGGGAAAAACATATGTAGCTTAGTTTAGACGATTAAAATTCCATATGCGAGTGATCTACAAAGTATCCCCTATAACCATCGAACACGTCCTTATTATATCCTATTTTTACTAGCCTTGTTGGATGTTTTAAATTCATAATATATAGCCTGTCAAACTGTAGAATGTTTGATAAACGTATATACACATTTCAGAACTTAACATACATTTAAATAATAAATCCTGTCAAATAAAGTGGCACGACACTCAAGCATTTGCTAATTGCAGCTAACTTAAGTTTATGATATGTAAATGTTCGTGGTTGTGTACTCGTTTAAAATATACTTTTCATGCACTAATCATCAGCAAGCGTACACAAAAACAGTTTGTCATACATTGACCCATCAACTTCATAGATAACAATTATAGATTGCAAGTATTCGAAGTCTTTTCAATGCATCATCAAAACTTTCAACCTAAACATCAAATTAGAAAATGGATTTCTATTAAATAACAAGTTTCATTTAGAGAAAAAACACTACATGGAAGAAAAAAAACCGACCTTAACAGCCGTTCAAAACAATCCGAATTAAGAATGCTGCATTAAATAATAATATACCCTGGTACATGGGTCTGCACAATATTTTGCAATAACAACGTATTTAAGATGGTTTTAAAGCCGATACATATAAAAATTATTTGTTATGAGAATACAATATCACTACCAGTAATCTACAACGGACCGTTCGTTTCCATTGCTGCATTTTCATGCATTGGTAATTAATGTGATTGATTTAACATATCGCATGAATAATTAAGATACAATCTTCGAAAGCAAATATTTTGTACTGTGAAACTAGTATTGCCAACCGGCAATGCATTGAAACACAGTACAGTTTAACACACAAATTTTTTTCTCAACAAACATGATTGTCTGCCTCTTGGCGAGTCAGTGCCTATCAATCCGTTTACATTAGTTGTCATTACATGAATGAATAGAAAGAAACACATTTAAATATTTGCATTAATTTAGTTCTTTCTTGGTTTATACGGGATATTTAGCACAAGTAAAATGCTTGCATTATTAAAAGTAGAGCATTAGTAACTCGATTATAACTTTTCAAACTACGAATGTTTTATTGTCATAAGCATGTTGACTACGTTGACATTATAAAAGTAACATCACGTTCAAACGGTTCACAGTATTTGCGAAGTTCGACTGTGAGACAATGTGAGAGAAACACATACGTAAAGGTAGAACGATACTCAAAAATGAGGAAAAACACACACGTGCAGTTAGAACGATACCCAAACACGAGGAGAAACACATACGTGAAGGTAGAACGATACCCAAACATGAGGAGGAACACATACGTAAAGGTAGAACGATACCAAAACATGAGGAAAAACACATACGCAAAGAGGAATTACAAAACATAATTTGTGTTTCACACATATTTGGGCCACGCTCTGTGGAAAGGGGGTTCTATGCATGTGCGTAAAGTGACGTTCCAGATCAGCATGTGCCGTGCTCACAGGCTAACCAGGGACGACACTTTTTGTTTTCGTTTAAAACAAGACCGTTTAGGCGGAAAGTGTCGTCAATGATTAGCCTGTTCGGACACAGGCTAATCTGGAACGACACTTGACGCACATGCAGTAAAGCCCTTTTTCACAGAGCTCGGCCCATGTTTAACGTTGCTTAATTGCATGGGGTTTTAATTTAATATTCATAAGAAGATGTGTCTATGGATGTGTTGTCTCTATTTGTGCTTATCTTGCTACACGAGTGCTCGAGATATCTAAATAATTAAAGCATGCCAGATATAACTTTCTAAGATTTCAGAAAGCTTAGCTCAATAACATAGTAAAAACCGAATATTTTAGCATTATATAAAAGTTTCGCGAAATTTCAATATGCACCACATATTTAAAGTCCTCGACATTTATAAATGACCACACTTTAAAAGGGAAATTACCCAGTCGAAACCAATAAATTATCGTAACTTGTGATTTTTATTTCGTTGTAAGCGGATCGAATCATTTTTTGTCATCTTCACAACCAAATTGCATATATGTTAGTTTGGAAAATCAAATACATAAGAAAGATTTTAAACGACTGCATACAATTGCAAAATACCGACGAAAGAAGACTCTCCGAGTATATATAATAACACCTCATTCAACCAAGGTTTCGCTAAAGCATTTTAATTTTACGCTTTGGCACGATTCTGAGCAATTTGTTTTTCTTTCCTCATCATTCAACCCAACAACAACAAACTTGTGGCGTTTTGTTCATCCAGTAGGTCATACCCAGAAAAACGACATCTGACAATGGTTAAAAACGTATACATTCAGAAATATTCATACTGACGAAATACATATATGTAGCAATAATTCAATATCAACAACACATAAGGCTTACATTCAAAAAGTAGCAAGAGGAGAATAATAATAAATCTTGCACAGTATATGTTCATTTATTGAAAGAGGGCAGCTTTATCTTTAAAATAATACCAGTCTCGCAACATTTGATTTATAGGAAATACAAGAGAAATGCTTTGAAAGTTGACCACATGGGACAATGGCATAAGGGTAATCCAACCTATAAGATAGATGTAAAATAAATTACGATAATTTTTTTTTAGGAAATTTATAAACATAAAAATTCGATTCGATTCATATCGATATGGAACATGCCACGAAAACATGACACGGTCGAAATATATGCCAAACCACATGAATCGAACACGTACATGTATCTTCTATTTGAAATTAAATTAAATGTCCCTCGTTTGTTTGATTTACCTATAAACTCTCGTGCCTTTACTGCTCCTCACAATGGTAACAATATGTTGATGGAGAACCTGTAATTGTACAATCAGTCATCTGCGAAAAAATGGTTCTTAGAAATTGACAAATTAATCGAAGACGAGACCATTATATTGTGATTACCAATGTAAAAGAGCTAGAAGTTATCTACCATAACCGTTTTGAGGCGTACATATAATGATACAACGCGATATGTTTGCTGTTTTCCCTTAATATATAGCCCGTCAAACTGTGTGGTATTTTTGATGAACATATGTTAATATTTCAGTAACTAACGTACGTGAGAATCATAAATCCTGTCAAATTACATTACGCGATAGTGAAGCACCTCACCTGATAGCTGACGTTGAATGAAGTTTCCGATGTTAAATAATTCGTCGCTATGTTTTAATAGTTGGTCTCTCATTGCAACCTCCGCGCAGAGATTTGACGGGAACCAGCATAGCTGGATCAAATTGTATGTGAGAGCAAGGGACGACAACTCTGCATGGAGATTACTCTCATTGATTATCTGCACGTAATGACATATCAGCACATGTAAACAACAATCAGACGGTAAGCCCATCAGCTACAAATCCGAAACATTTATGTTTAAGTATACGAGTAACGCTCTGCGAAAAGGGAGTTTGATACATGTGCGTAAAGTGTCGTCCCAGATTAGCCTGTGCAAAACGCACAGGCTTATAAGGGACGACACTTTCCGCTTTTATTGAATTTTTCGTTTAAATGAAGCCATTTTTGACGAAAATCCGGTTAAGGCGAAAAGTGTCGTCCCTGATTTGACTGCACATGCTAATCTGGGACGAAACTTAACGCACATGCATTAAACCCCCTTTTCACAGCGCGAGGCTCAGATGTATTCGTTTTAATTCATTAGCCTAACATTCAAACACTGCATCATTCTTAGATAATTGATTTGTATCAACTAGATTCATAACAAATCACTAATAAGACAAAATGCATTGTCCAAAACAACCTTTTGAAATGGAGAGTGTAGCATTTTTAGATACATTCGTCTTCACAATATGTATACATTGTAATGCATTTAAAACAACTAAATAACCAGTTCACTAAGATACATACAATGTACACTACACTATTGTTATTGGTAAACAATGTTATGTTTATTCACAACTAAAACTCAACAATTATAGAGCATTCATTATATAGCTGCATACTGGCGCACTGGTAATTAACTTGAAAGATTGTATACCATTGAACTTTAATTGTCATCCAACAAAGCATGGAAACACACTACCTTTTTCACACGAATACATTTTTCATAATTCAAAAACAAATTCTGACACATTTCGATTCAGTTGTTATCCTTTCGGTACATAATACTTTCCTTTATATTTTGGATATAGGTAATTAACAATTCTGACACATTCATGTAGCATGAGATAATTTATTTGTTTTATAAAAAAAAACAATTAAGCGGACACCTAAACGTTGTTTTACACTGTAAACATCGTCATAAAACTCAAATTCGTGTTTAAATGTGTCGAGGGTCAAATACATCAATCTCGACTGGCACATTGAAACCGAAGTTGTCATTTGACTTGAACACATTGTCATCTTCACGGGTTTCAATTATTTATGTCAAAATGTGTGGTTATTAAATTAATCAATGTAAATGAAATGGAGTAATTGCATGCTGTCTCTGTGTATACGTTTTTGTTTAAATTGGCACTCGTCATAAATATGTAAATTGAAAAAAGCAGTGCATTTATTTAGTTGGTTAAACTGTTTTATTGTGTCAAATTTTATACTTACATATTAAGTACTTTGATAATTTGTGCACTGAAAGCATGAACGAAACGTTCAAACATTTGGTAATTTGTGCTCTGATCGACATATTAGATATTGTCAGAGAAAATAAAATGTGAAATGTTTGACCTATACATAAACAAATAAATTGAACGAATTAAACTAGTGAGTTTATGAGTAATACTATTTACTATTTTAAACGCATTACTATTGAACAGTTAAATTGGATCCTAAATACGAATTAAAGTATATATATGTACTGTGAAAACATGACGATCAAAAGAGAACTTAATGTTGAAATAAATCTTTTAAAACTAATTGAATTTGACATCAGAATCAAACATATTAATTGCAAAAACACATTTAAGGGACCTTTTCACAGATTTTGACAGGTATTGAAAATTGTCATTAAATGCTTTAAATTTGATAAGTGTAAACATTGGAACTAAATAGCTTCAGGACAAAATCAATTAAGAAAGAAAAAAAGAAATCCTCAACTGGGATCGAATCACTGACCCTTGGAGAAAAAGTCTAGCGCTTAAACGACTCGGTCATCCGTGATCATACAGTAAGTGTTGTTTTATTTATTATGTATTTATTTATTTTTTATTAATTAAGCAATGCTCTTTATGTAACAAAATAAAACGATAACATGAGAACTCTCCAAATTATTCAATCGCTTCGCGTTCGTAACGTATTTTTGTTTTCTCGCAAATATCATGACTACAATGCACATTTGCAAATCTGAAATAATTTATTTTAATCAATTTTGTCAATTTACCAAAACGTGACAAGGACCCTTTAATTTTTTATATTTTCTTATTCTAAACAACCCTACAATTGCAAAAGGGGTTTTAATTTTTATATGTTTGAGGTGTTGTGATTGTTATAACAAAACGAATGTTTTTCAGCATTCAGGAAGTTTTATAAACTAATTTAAAGATTAAAAAAGGCCTAATACGTAAGTGGTTATAAAAAGCCTTAATTACTACTTATATGTAGGACATTTTAAATTTCATAGAATCTATATAAAGCAATACTTTATGCAGAGTATCACAAACGTGAAACCGATTTATTATCATAAACGACTTTTTTCCTTTTTCGTGGCGATCGGATCGAAAACTCTTCTGTCAACAATATAAACATACGGCATAAATGTGAGCTTTGTGCATGCACTAAAACAGAAACATTTAAAAGATTGCAAAAAAAGGCAATAAACTATCGAAACAAGACTCTTCGAGCAGACGTTTATATACATCATTCAAACAACTCTGTTCGTATGTGGTGACACTCTTAAATTCGTTTTTCTTTCCTCACCATTTAACAGTGACATGGAAATCCCAACCACAACATATTTGTGGTGTATTTTCGATTAAGGAGGACACACCAAAAACACGATATATCAACACGCTTTAGAAAACGACGCATATGAATATTGTTATAGAAACATGAAAACAATAACGGAAGAAATAACAATAATTACGAATCAACTGACGACATCATCAAATTAAAAACAAGGAGTAGAAAACCCAAATATTTCATATTGTATGTTACACTTTACAAACAAATATCAATTTTGTGGTTTGTATGGTATGTATTGAATGTATGGTACATATAGATACCAAAGATAGTTTGCGACCAAATATAATTAGAAATAAGATAAGATACATCCGATGCAAACTGTTTAACTATAATTCATGGTGTCGTACTTTTAGGAACTTCTCATTTACATGTGCGATACATTTTTTCATAAATATAAAAATATGTCGATTATCAATTCGTATTTGTTGATTCAAGAGTCAAGACACAGTCGTTACTTGATCTTGGCGTAAAATCGTTTTATCAGACAGTGTGCTGATAGTCCTGGTAACTATCATGGGTTTATATTAACGAGTTATGTTTAATGTAAGATATATCGTGGGTTAATATTAATGAGTGATGGTTAATGTTTGATATATCTTGGGTTAATATTAACGAGTTATGGTTAATGTTTGATATATCTTGGGTTAATATTAACCAGTTATGGTTAATGTTTGATGTTTCGTGTGTTAATATTAACCATTTATGGTTAATGTTTGATGTATCGTGGGTTAATTTTAACGAGTTATGGTTAATGTTTGATGTATCGTGGGTTAGTATTAACGAGTTATGGTTAATGTTTGATGTATCGTGGGTTAATATTAACGAGTTATGGTTAATGTTTGATGTATCGTGGGTTAATATTAACGAGTTATGGTTAATGTTTGATATTTCGTGGGTTAATATTAACGAGTTAAAGTTATTGTTTGATATATCGTGGGTTAATATTAACGAGTTATAGCTAATGTTTGATATATCGAGTTTTATATCAACGAGGTATAATTAATGTTTGATATTTCTTGGGTTAATATTAACGAGTTATAGTTATTGTTTGCTGTCTCGTGGGTTTATATCAACGAGGTATACTTAATGTTTGTTATATCGTGGGTGTATTTACAATTTACCAATTATTACTCATACTTGAAAATTAATGAAATATTTGCTGTTTTTTCAAATCTTCAAACTGGATAAATAATTGAAATACATTGAATATGCTAGATCTTAAGATTGCTGTCTATAATCTATCTATCTTATCCTATTGATATACACAAGTTTATCCAAATTACAACTGACACGGATGCTCATGGTGTATACAGTCATATACCGTTATTGCATGGTTTATTTATAGATCAAATGGGCCTCTAAACACCACATCAATTAGTCTGTTTTTGGATTTGAAATTGATGACGCGCGATCAGTTATTTAAGTATGTATTTATTTCATTATAAATAGCTGCGAACAACTGCACGAAATCTTAATGGAATTTAAACAAGTTTAACAATCACGTGTCAGCTTATGTTACTTAATCTGTCAGGATTTAGGTTTCACACGCACTTTATTTGTTGCAATTTAATGTTTATATTAAAATGCCCACAAGCAGACAGATAGTTAATTAAAAATAGCTTATGCTCTAGTTAGAATATGGAATCTATGATAATGGATACGGTCCATACATTCTACTTCATTTGAAATTCTAATTTACCTTGAGAATGACATCACGTTTCGAAGAAATTTTGACGAAGTGTTTTCCATGAAAACGTCGAAAATTTATATTCGAAAATTAAACAGTGCGTGGTCATACTCATTTATCATTGTATAATTTCGACTTTGTTCTACGTATTTTAGAGATAAACATGACACACGCAATTCTTGATAAATTTCTATGTTGTTGTTAAAATACTAATTAAAAAAAAGGTTCTGACATCCCGTTGTAACACATTTGATTCAGTTACAGAAATGTGGTCAGACTTTTTTGTAGTGCATAAACAGAATTAAATATTATAATATAGTGTCAAAAATATCCAGTAATATTTCAGTAAAGTACATATGTAACACATGTCTTTCTTCCACCAATCGCGTTCAATCTTGTGCGACCGAAGGAGACGAATAATCAAGGTGTCCGTAATAGCTATGTGCTTCCTTTCGATTGGCAGATTCCAGGCTTAAACCCATCAATGCGTGTATGCTGACCGCACCATGCACGTAATATTGGTGTCAAACACACGGCGGCCATGTCAGTAATGTGTTTGTCATAGTAGCGTTGTTTACAACAAAAACATGGATATCGTGGATGTCGCATTTCCTTTTCAAATAATAATAAAACGTGTTATAAAAAGATATGTCAGTATGTGTGAAATACAAATTGCTGTATTTGTTTGTATCTTACTTTATGTATGTATAATACAACTTCATTGTTCTGTGCAAAAAGTATTATTTCGTGATGAATAATTGGGCAGTCCGTTTCTTTTTTTTGTCAAAGTCATTATGCTGACCTTTTTAGTTTCAATTCTTAAAAAAGAAATTTAATTTGAACTTTGTACCAAAACGCGTGGACAAGTTAAGTAAAATTAAACAGTTACACCCGAGATAGAATCGTGAAATATTCATTTATAACTAAGTCATACAGAGCTTGGGAAGGTTATTGACGGCCGTCTCAAAAGTAATATGTTTAAGCAGAATAGTATATGGTTGTATCTACAATTTACAATATACTCGTCCAACGAAGCACTTTATCGTACATATTATGAAAATATATCGTTTTCATTTGTCGAAAGCTTTATTGCACGCACATCTAATGTGATCACTTTGTAAAATTCTGAATCATGAAGGGTCATTAGTAAATCCGTAATTTGAAACTAGGTATGATGAACAGAAAAGGAGGCCTATGGCGTCTAATGTTAGTGCGATCCATAACTGGAGGACTCACACAGTCGTTTATCTTCCCGAATAGTCAATGAGAAATAAAATATGACGTGACAATTGTTTTCAAACAGATTTAATATCTTTTTTTATCAAATAAATGCTTAAAATATGATTAATCTGTAAAAAAACACTTTAGTTTCGTGTGTGAATTATCATTAATTACTATACACAGAGACACGTTTATGAGTGTGGACTAAGTTGACATTCATAACTCACAGGATTTGAAACGAGCATGGTCTTCATTATTTACCTTACACCAAGTTGTGTAATTCTTTTCGCTTCTACAATATTTGAGACAGACAGACAGACAGACAGACAGACAGACAGACAGACAGACAGACAGACAGACAGACAGACAGACAGACAGACAGACAGACAGACAGGAATAATTGTATTTGACTAGCATAATGTGCATCGTCAGCAACACATGTGGTTGGTATTGATATATGTCAACGTGTATATGCGCAGAAAACAAGTGTTAACAAACATGAGTATGTACAAAATAAATGTATATTGAAGTACAGAGGATGAACAATTTGTAAATAACGTTTTCCAATTAAACAAATTCGATCGGATACTATACGATTCCTAAACAAATACACACAGTTTTATAAGTTCAGACCTATTGATTGATTATAGCAATTGTCATACTTAATAACAAATGGATTATTATATTAATATGTGTATGTTTTTCTTTCTTATATCAACACATGTTGAACAAATACATATAACATGAATTTCGTCCTAAATATCCGTGGCATTACAACAAAGACACTTTCTTTCTAATAAGAACAGATCTTGTACATTTTATGTTCACTCTACAAACATATGTAAATATTATGTAATATGGTGTTGTTTGAAATGTATATTGCTTTTAAATATCCCAAAATCTATATGAAGCAATACTTTATACAGAGAATCACAAATTTAAAACCAATATCTTATTATTCACGATTTTTCCTTTTTTCGTAGGTATCGGAACGAAATCTGTTCTGTTACCAACATAAACATAAGGCATACATGTGAGCTTGGTGCATCCAATAAATCAGAAACATAAAAAAGATTGCATAAAATTAAAAAAGGCAATAAACTATGCCTTTGATATATCGTGGGTTAATATTAATGGGTCATGGTAAATGTTTGATATATCGTGGGTTAATATTAAAGAGTTATGGTTTATGTTTGATATATCGTGGGTTCATATCAACGAGTTATGGTTCATGTTTGATATATCGTGGGTTAATATTAAAGAGTTATGGTTTATGTTTAATATATCGTGGGTTAATATTAACGAGTTATGGTTAATGTTTGATATATCGTGGGTTAATATTAACGAGTTATGGTTAATGTTTGATATATCGTGCGTTAATATTTACGAGTTATGGTTAATGTTTGATATATGAGGGTTAATATTGACGAGTTATGGTTCATGTTTGAGATATCATGGGTTAATATTAACAAGGTATCATTTGTGCTTGTTATATTTGGGTTTATATCAACGAGGTAAACTTATTTTTGTTATATCGTGGGTGTTATTACAATTAACAAATTATTATGTAAACTTAATAGTTGATAAAATGTGTTTTTTTTTTCTTCAAATCATCAAAATTGATATTTAAACGAAATATATAGAATATTCTAGATCTTCAGCTTGCTGTATATAATATATCTATCTTATCTTATTGAAAAACATACGTTTATCCAAATTACAACTGAAACGGATGCTCATGGACTATACAGTCTTATTCTTACAACAATTCGTTGTACATGGAAAGTGGCACTCTCATAGAACATGGCGTTGTTGTATAGCAGAAATACATTATACTGGTATACACACATGTTTAAAACATGTTATCCTCATAAATGATGCTAACAAGCTATTTGGACACTATCATGAAATGCTTAAGGATTGTCAATATGAATGAAGATGAATCCGAAGAAGTTCAATAACAAGAAATTTATGTTCAAACACGTGTTGACAATTGGCAATTAAATTAACCGCGATGTGATTACACTTTATTTATGACGGAAGATGTTTTTAAGAATTGCTGGATATTGTGTGACTGGTTGAACGCATCAATAATTTTCAATCAACATCAACTGACTTTTCCTATTAAACTTAGTTGAATTGTTCAGCTCGAAATATAATGCACATTTGAAATTGACAAAAATCCAAGATGTTACACTTTAACATCGATAATTTTCACGCCGCGACAGTTTTATTAACCGCTTTCTTGTTAACATTATCGTGGACACCTTAATTGCATGGTTGACTTATACATCAAATGGGCTTCTAAATATTGCATCAATTAGTCGGTTTTTGGATTTGAAATTGATGACGCGTGATAAGTGTTTTAAGGATGTATTGATATAATTATACATAGCTGCGAACAAATGCATGAAATCGTCATGCACTTGAAACAAGTTCAACACTCACGTGTCAGCTAATGTCACTTAATCTTTCAGGATTTATTATTAACAACCACGCTATTTACTGAAATATTTCAATGTTTATATTAAAATGCCACTAAATTAGACAGATAGTAATTTTGAAATAACTTTTGTTGCTAGTTAAAATATTGCATGTGTGATAATGGATACGGTACATACACTATACTTCATTTGAAATGCTAATTTACGTTGAGAATGACGTCACGTCCACTTCGAAGAATTTTGTCGAAGTGTTTTCTTTGAAAACGTCGAAAAATTATATTTGAGAATTAAACAGTGCGTGGACATACTAATTTATCATTGTATCATTTCGACTATGTCTATGTACTAAATAGTTAAACATGACACACGCAATTCTTGATAGAGACAAAGCACTATGTTGTTGTTAAAATACTAATTCAAAGAAAATAATGGTTTCTGGCATCCCGTTGTAACAAATTTGATTCAGCTACAGAAATAATCTGGAAAGACTTTTTTGTAATGCAGATGCAGCATTTAATATAATAATATATTGTCAAAAATATGTAGTAATATTTCAGTAAAGTACATATCGAACACATGTCTTGCAGCCACCAATCGCGTTCAATCTTGCGCGACCAAAGGTGTTTTAGGTGACGAATTATTATGGTTTCCGTAATTGTAATGTGCTTTCTTTCGATTGGCATATTTCAGGCTCAACACAAATAACCTTCGTACCTAAAGAAATGTTACACACTTGCTTGCAATAACTGCGTATGGAGAAGAACCCTATTAGATCTTATTTTTTTGTTCTTTTCCTTTTATGAAACAACGTGACTCAGTTGTAACTGTATATGCTATGCACTTATATACCATGTTTGTTCGTGAAATAAAATATGTTTAAACTAAAACTGTTCTTATGCTGACCACATCATGTGCGTAATATTGGTGTCAAAGCCACGGCGGCCACGTCAGAAATGTATTTGTCGTAGTAGCTTGGATGGCCTTACGTTTGCAACAAATTCATGGATATCACGGATGCATCTGCTTTTCCAAATACGGGGTTGCTACCGATGTTTCAAATTAAAAAAAAAAGTTATGTTAGTATATATCTTTATGCGTGAAATAAAATTTTGGTATTTGTTTTTATCTGACTTAATTTATTTATAATTCAACTTCCTTAAAGTCTTCTTCACAAATAATTCCTATTTCGTGCATAATAATAGGATAGTCCGTTTCATTTTTGTCACTGTAATTCTCCTTGACCTTTTTAGTTTAAATTCTTCAAAAGAAATTTTATTTGAACTTTGTACAAAAACGCGTGGACAAGTCAAATTAAAATTAAATATTTACACACGTGATTCGTCGGTTTTTCCAAGAAACCTGAATTATTAATATACAACAAATTCATACAGAGCTTTCAAAGGTTATTGAAGGCAGTCTAAAAAGCAATATATTTTAGCAGAATATTAAATGGTTTTATCTACAATTTACAATATACTTGTACAACGAGGCACGTTATTGCACATATTATGCTATCATATCGTTTTCATACTACGACAGCTTGATTGCACACACAATCTTATGTGATCAGTTAATAAAATTATGAATCATGAAGGGTAATTGGTGAATCAGTTATCTGATACTCGGTTTTATGAACAGAAAATGTAGCCACTGGCGTCTTGTGTTAGCGCGATCCTTAACGTGAGGACTCAAACAGTCGCTTTTTTCCCCGCATAGTCAGCGAGAAATACAATATGACATGAAAAATGTTAACAAACAGATGTAATAGCGTTTGTGATCAAATAAGTGTTCAAAACATGATACATCTTTATAAAAACTTGCGTTTCGTGTATGAAGTATCATTTATTACTACAAAAAGCGACACGTTTATGATTGTGAACTGAGTTGGCATGCACTACTTACAGGATGTAAAACAAATAGTGTCTTCATCATCTACCTAGGTTGTGTAATTCTTTTCGCGTCAACAATAGTTGAGGTTGGAAGGTTATTGTCCTATTCATGGGCATCTAGCTCACAAAACTAGATAGAAAACGTTTCCGTTGAATAATTAATGTTGATAATTTACTTATTTTATGAGATATCAAACAGTATATATTAATTGATAGTTCACATTTTCACTTGTTTGATAGGCAGTCTATATATTAAATTGCTCTGTTGTATTTTCTGACTTAGTTTAAACGTCACATAGTGTAGATTCCGTGTAAATATTGGTCTGCGTATCGAACATGAATTTGTTTTTATTTGTTTAAGTTATTGTCTCGACATCAGCAATGTCATGGCCCTTTTAAAGCAAACATTTCGTGTTTGAACTTGTATCGTGTGTTACTAGAAAAATATTGCTGCGAGAGTGATGAAAATTAACAAACCTTCGTGCTGAATGCTGAATGAACATGCAAACAAGTGTAGTTTGGTGGAGTTTTTGTACATCAGATTAGTTATGGCACAAACACAATTTGTCCCGACAGCTGTTCGAATGCATATACGGATCGAGTTGACTATCCGTCCGTCGTCCGTATGTTTCTCTATTTGTGTGAAGTATTATTTAAAAGTGGTAAGTCAATCAATTGACACGTCAAATATTAACAGAGAGCTTTGGGGATATACCAACCATCAAATCAATACCTATTTCTATTTCAATTGAGCAATACGTGCTCATGGTGGGCTTTTGTGATAATCTGTTGTCCGTCGTTTGTCGCCAGTTGTCGCTCGCAAAAATGTATCTTGTTAACACTCTAAAGGCCACATTTATTTCCAATTTTCAAGAAACACCGTTAAGAAATTTGTCTCAATGAGATCTCGGCTGAATTCTAAACTGGGTCATGTGGGTTAAAAAAACTAGTTAACTAGATCGAATTAAAGAGCTTGTTAATAGTGGGAAAAAATGTCGTACAATTTCATGAAACTTTCGTTTGTTTTTATGATGTTTCAACCGCGTTCGCAAATGGTTCAAGTCCGTAAAAAACATGGCCTTAATCACGCGGGTGGGGAATTTGTGGCATACAACCAAATTCTATTCACTTAGCATGCAACTTGATTAGAACATTTGTTCTAATAACATCTCAGCCGAGTTGAAAATTGGTTCCTGATCAAAGTAAAGGTCAGTGGAACATACATTAAAAAAAAATCCAGTAAAATTAAGTGACACGACACTCAAGCATTTGCGAATTGAAGTTGAATTATGTTTACGATGTGTAAATGTTCGTGGTTGTGTACATGTTAAATGTATGTTCTTCATACGCTAATCATCAGCATGCGTAAACAAAAACAGTTTGTAATACATTGAGTCATCAACTGCATAGATAACAATTATAGATTGCAAGTATTCGTAATCTTTTCCATTAATCGTCATAACTGTCAACCAAAACATAACGAATTAAAATGGTTTTCTATTAAATAACACGTTTAATTTAAAGAAAAATCACATTGAAGGAAAAAACACTTAACAGCCATTCAGAAAAAATCCGAATTGTGAATGCTGCAATTTAAAATAACCCGGTACACGCGTCTTCACAATATTTTGCAATTGCAATGTATTAAAGATGATTTAAATCAGATACATATAAACCTTAATAAAAATGAATATACAATATCACTATCATTAATCTGCAACGGACCGTTCGTTTCAAAAGCTGCATTCTCATGCATTGATAATTAATGTGATTAATTTAACATATCGCATGAATAATTAAGATAAAATCTCTGAACCCAAAGATTTTTTTACCGTGATACGTGTATTGCCATCCGGCAATGCATTAAAACACAGTACAGTTTGCCACACATACATTTTTTTCTCAATAAACAGGGTTTTCTGACACTTGGCGAGTCAGTGTCTATCAATCCGTTTACAATACCTCCTTTTATATTTTGGATGTAAGCAATTAACAATTTTGACACGTTTATGTAGTACGAGACAATTTAAATTTTTTAACAATTCAATTAAACCGAGACCTACACAATGTTTTAAGCACGAAACATTGTCATAAAACTTAATTTCGCACTTAAATGTGTCCAAGGTCAAATAAATCAAACTCGGTTGGCACATTGAAACCGATGCTGTCATTCGATGCGATCCCATACTATCATCTTCACGCGCCTTTCGAATATTAACGTCAAATTAAGTTGTCATTACGCTAATGGCTATGACCAACGCCCATCGATGCTTACATTTTTGGAAATATTGGTAATTAATAACAAGACCAAAATAATTAAAATTTCTCCTTTTATTAAATACGCATTAAATAAAAAAAAACTCATAGTTTAATGTAAGTTCATCATCGTAAAATAGAGATACATACTTAAACATACTGAATTATTACAATAAATGTTTTATAATAAAGACCAGGTATACCGTATGTACTGAAACTATATGCTTAACGTGACATGAATCGTCTTAATCATGCTATGTTTGTTTAGTTATACTGACGATGTACATTGTGGAAGTCATTATAAAACACATATTCTGATCTGTTATTTTTTGCATTAGTTCTTTCTTTGTTCATAAGGGATATTTTGTCAAAGTTAAGCACAAGTAAAATGCTTGCATTATTAAAAGTAGAGCATTGGTTCTCGATTATTACGTTTCAAAATACAAATGTAGTATTGCCATAAGCATTTTGACTACGTTGACAATATACAGATGATTACATAATGTTCAAACGGTTTACAATATTTGTTAAGATCGACTGTGAGACATTGTGAAAGAAACACATAAACGCGGAGAAAATGTCGTCCCTTATTGGCCTATGCGGACTGCACAGGCTAATCTGGGACGACACTTTACGCAAATGCATGCATCTAACCCCTTTTTCACAGAGCGCGGTCCATTTTTAATGTCGCTCAATTGCAAGGGGTTTTAATTTAATATTATTAGAAGATGTGTTTATGCATGTTTTGTCTCTTTTTGGACTTCTTTTGCTTCACTGTAGCTCGAGATATGTAAAGAATAAGAACATGATATATATTACTTTCTAAGATTGCAGAAAGCCTAACTCAATAACCGAGTGAAACCCGAATATTTCAGCGTTTCGGGAAAACATCACGAAATTGCATAATGCACCCCCTTTTAAAAGTCATCGACATTTATATACAACCACACTTTTTAAGGGAAATCACCAAGTTGAAGCCAATAAATTATTGTAAATTGTTTTCTTTTTTTTCATGGTAAGTAGATCGAAACATGTTTTGTCATCATCGCAACCAAATTGCAAATATGTCAGTTTGGAAAATCGAATAAATTAGAAACATTTTGAACGACTGCATAAAATTACAAAAAAACGACGACAGAAGACTCTCCGAGCAAAATATACCTCATTCAACCAAGGTTTCGCTTAAGCAATTTAATTTCACCCCATGTCACGATTATGTGCAATTTGTTTTTATTTCCTCATCATTTAACAGCTTCGTTGGAAAACAGCACCACACTATACATGTGGCGGTTTTCATCCAGTAGGACATACCAAGAAAAACGACATCTTACCAAGCTTAAAAAGTATACATTCATAAAAAAATATACTGACGAAATAAATGTATGTAGCAATAATTCAATGTCAATTACACATGGGACTTACATTCAAAACCTATAAGGTGAGAAATATAACAGATCTTGTACATTTTATGTTAATTCTACAAACATATATCAATATTGTGAAATATGTTGTTGTTTGACATGTATATTGCCTTGCATGAAAAAGATAAGATAAATTAAAAAGACATCCTATGTTTCATGGGCAAAATTTTCTTATTTGATGTTAAACATATTGTAAATTCGATGTATGGATTTCGAATATGTCTGCAAACCTTTGTATTCTCGTAAATTATGCAAACAATCTAATTAAATGAGTTGTTTTTCAATGTACTATCAATGTCAGTATTTAGGTATTAAGCTAAGCAAATTCAATGTATTTATGAATGTTCATACTCGTTTTATAATAATTTAAACGTAATTAACCTTCTTGTAAATAGCTTGAATTAATAACTGATATTTCTCGAGATTTTATTCATTAGTATTGATGCCATAAACACTAGAACAATAAAAGTGATCCTAAATATGACGTTCTGCAAATGAAGTGAAAAAGTGGGGTAAAACAACAATACAACAATTTTTAAATGATTGAGGGACGCGTCTAACTTGAATCAAAGATGTGTAATATTCTGCTACTACCACTTCTTCTANAGTAGTAGTAGTAGTAGTAGTAGTAGTAGTAGTAGTAGTAGTAGTAGTAGTAGTAGTAGTAGTAGTAGCAGAAACATAAGTTGTTGCACTAGTTTAAGTCTCTGTACCAGTAGTAGTCGCCGTTGTGGTTGTAGAAGGAGTATTTTTAGCAGTAGCAGTAGCAGTAGTAGTTATAGTACTTGAACACGCATATTACCCAACACCCGAACTTCTCATTAATCTACTTTAAATATGTGCAGCAATTGTTCAACCATTATTAATAGATTGTATGCAAGATTTGGTAAGATATAATAATATGATTTACATTTAACAGTAATCAAGAGCATGCTAGGACCACAAAGTAAAGATAATGATAAGTAGGTTTTTGGGTCATTAACAAGGTGTTATCTCATTTGCCACAGTGCTTCTGCAGGTGTAAATAATTTGATAAAGAACATTCAATTGTTGTTGATAGCTGTTCATACGCCTTCATACAAAAATGCCATTCTATGGTTGTGTGGCGTCGGATCTCAGTCCGATGATATAAATTTTGAATGATAATTATAATTTACTTTGGATGAAAAAATAACCCTATATAATCTATATAGAATCATGAAAAATACAGCATATTTTACCAATGAAAATCAGGTATAAAGCCAAAAAAACATGTTCTAAATATACCTCTTCCCAAATTTGCAGACTGCCGAGACGCAATCACCAAATTCGGAGACTGCTCACACACAATAGAATGGTATGTGAACTATTTTTCCTATCAACACCTCACAGGATGGCGTATTTAAATAACAATAAATATACAAATGTATACGGATTTTCCCTCTCGAATTGTCACTGCGCTTTTCGTAATACAACACGGTCAGGCCAACACCCTAGTTTTGTAACGGGTTGTGTTATGGCTAGGTTCTTTGATATGAATATATTTATATTAAATCACAACCATATTGTCATATGTAAAAAGGTAAACACAATTACAAACATTGGTCTAAACCTTATTATGTAACACCGCAAAATTATCATTGATTCAAATCACACATAAGGCGTGTCTATTTACTTCCAATAAAAGAAATAACCACCGTACTGCAATAAACTTTAGCAATGAAAGCTCAAGGAAAGTCAAAGCTAGTTGGAGTTTTTTTTAATTGTTTGATTCGAAGCAAAAACTTTTCATTTCACGTATTAAACTGAAGTAAGCTGCACAATCGTAAACGTAAACTAAGGTACCATCAATTATGATATATTAGTATTATTGCATATTCGTAGGAAAATCTAAGTCATACTCACAAATGAGACACTTCAAATAGGGTCAGTCTATATGTTAAATTATTAGTGGTCTCGTTTGCAGTCGAGATTGGCCTATATTTATTTAGTTGGGTTCGATGCTAAGCTATTTATTCCATATTAACATCTGATTACAATGCTAAACTTACACCTACGCACGCCTGGGTTAAAACATAACAGAAAAATGCAGCCGAATTCAAGTTGTTCACTCGGCTGCATAATTGTTTTTCAATTTAATTAATCTCAAAACAGTGTTAATGTAAAGCAGACAAGAAAGTGAAATTTCGCAAAACGACACCTAATGCAAAGCAGACGACAGTGTTACCATATTTTCGAGGAACTTGGAAAGAGATAATTAGAGAGGGAGTTAATATCTGAGAAAACCAAACGTTCGGTGTTCACGTCAGTGTTTTTTTCTACATCGTCTAATATATTTCTAAACATAAGTGTGCATGCGCACAATTAAGAAAAAAATATGTTGCTTTAACTTAGATTTAAGATTAAAAAAACATTACACGCGTTTGTAAAAATCAATTATGCATAGTGTTTTAGAGAATTTATTTGAACACTGTTTTTGTCTATACCTTGACGACTACATAAATGTATAGCAATGCAATATCGACTCGTGATAATTAAAACAGCATTAATAACGTTTAGAATGATATGAACATCTCAAATGATAATTTATAAAGAACTTGACGATGTTTTTAAATATAGAAATCAATTCAGGAGAACACCTAAATTGTGCAGACTTCTCACAATTTCAAATTTAATGTAAAAAGTTTAAATTGTGCAAGCCTATTATTTTTGTGTGTTTTAACTGTGTAAGACTCTCGTTTCATGGCGGCCTGACGATCTCTTACCATCTTAATTTTGTTTTGCCGTAGGTGGCGTAACTTATACAAATTCTTGCAATTGGCATTAGAATAACTCGTATAATTAGTGAAATACAGCGTTATACAATGTATTGACTTTAAAAACTTGTTGCTAAAAGATACCGATCAAAAAACAAAAATGTATTGAAATATAAGCAGGAATAACAATTTGGTATTTACAAATCGTATTGCTTCTTTTTGTCAAGATAACTCTCTCGATAACCGTCGATGTGTCAGGTTTAAAATCGAGTTAACATTCTACGCGCGACTCATGTGTACAATGGAGTATATAACCCGTTCGCACCAACCGCTTTCCAATATAAATATATAACGCATTTCAAGCAAACGTAATAGTTGTCAGTGAAAGGAATGTCATTTATTTTGATTTTAACTGTTTGGCATTTAAAATGCATTTAATTATGTTTGGTGGATTGATTTACCACATAAGTAGATTTCTTCATGGCCATGCATTGTTAAAAGGGTAGAGTCTCAATACGTTCGATGGTAAATGAAAGATGTTTGGTTTAAATATGTGTTTGTTAAATCCCACACATGTTAACTCAATTGCTTCGACATCTGAAGGCTCATCGAGGCATTTTCGAGTTTCTTTCCTGGTAGAAACAGTACTTGGTGTCTTATGGGAAGATCTTTGAGAACGCTTGATCGAACTCGGGACCTTTTTATCACTATGTGGAAACTATAACTACTACACCACCGCGACCTGGAAAGCAGGCATAATACGAGCCTTATTTCTAAATAATATTGAAATCTATATTGTACAGCAATACACCTATATGCGACAACAAACATGATGATTATAAGTATATATATGCAATCAACTAATCCGACCTGGGTCCGTTTAAACTGAACAATTCTTAGACTTAAGGCTAAGAATGAAGAATATCCTTAAATCGGAATGTTTAAGAATTGCTTTTATTTAAGTCCAAAATAAGCATAGGCCGAATACTCTCGAGCCATTGTCAACTTGGGTTATCAATGATAATAGTTTTTTTTTTAATATGATGTACATTCTGTATAATATTATTTCTGCATCCGTTTGAAATAAATAACTCTGTGGATTACTTACTACTCCGATAGATTAAATCACAATCTACAAAACTAATATTAATATCAAATAAATAATAGCAAATACAAGTACATCGCATTCTACCGCTTAGTCAGTCGATATTATAAATATAATTTTGCTCTTTGAAATTGTCGACACAAAGGCTGAAACGGAAATAGGTATGTCTAAAGAGAATAAATTTATAATAAATTTGAAAGCATTGACATTTCGCCCACTTGAACATGACTTATTTTGAACTACATACTACAGGGCACATAACAGCTTTGGAACATATGGATTATTAAACGAATGTTCATAACAATATTCAAAATGTCATAGCGAACAAACTCTCAATGAGAGATGAAGTGTGTATTAGAGTATCATTTCTGATGCATATACTTCACTATACAGACATATAATTCACTAATCCAAGCATTCTAAATCAAAACAGCAGAATAATGCGTATATGGATACCTGATGAACTTGAAACAGATAACATGTTGTGTTATGAAACAGGGCTTCTTAAGATAAGGATGCGACATGAAACAGACTTTTCATTAGATTGTATAATGATATTGCTGATTTATTGCATATGTTACTATATTTAGTAACAAAATTGGGCGTTTTTTCGCGAATAACTCGTGAAAATCTCGGTATTGAGCAAGTGTGCAAATAACCGGTTATGGGCACACTGTGCCTAAATCGGTTATTTGCAAACTTCCGGTTATCTCGCACCTGTTGTCCAGTAACGGCGGATCGTCGGCACGCGTTGACGTAACGTTATTGGCGACCGAAGCTTGAAATCAATCGCAAACGAATCGTTTACTAGAATTAGACAGCATCATTGAAAATAATGGAGATAATTTAGCAGAACCTGATACATATAAATTTGTTTAACAGGAGTCATCCAACATCATAATTTAGTAAACGACAATCTTACCTCAATCTTACCTCAATGACATCTTTAATACAATGTTAATACTAATACAATTACAACGATATGCACTTCCATTTTCTGTTTTCTACCCTATTATCTTTATTTATTTATTTCAAACTACACTTTTTGAACCGTTTTACGAAATCGAATGACTGCTCGGAGTGATTTCTCCAATTCCTCTTGAAGTTTCCAATTATACATTACAAACACAAAATCCGAAATACGTTTTGGATTCGTTCGATGCTTTTTTTATAAATATTTTACTGTTAAATAAATCACACGTCTAAATTGTTGTCGTTAAAATCCAGAGAGTCAAGCTTAAACTGGTGTGTTTCGTCACAGAAATAACGTCATACAAGATAGATACGTCATAAATTGCATAATCAATTGAATAAAAATAAAAGTACGGAAAGCTGGTTCGGTAATATATTTTAGTGAACGGAACAAATAGGATGATATGTACTATAAACGATCACACACTAAGAATTAAGTATTAACGATGAACATATGCAATAAACAGGTCATTATATGGAGAAAGTGTACCTTTAGTGGTTATTGGCACACTTGGAGTTTATTTGCACTCGGGCTAAAGCCATCGTGCAAATAACTCACCAAGTGTGCCAAAAACCACTAAAGGCACACTTTCTCTATATAATAATCTATACGTATGAGTGATATCATCCAAAAATCAACAGACGTACAAAATGTGGAAATGTGCAGAATGAAGATATGACGAAATACTAGGAGGTAGATAATGAATCAGTCATAAATACATATCGGCGACGAAGGAGCGGAAGAGATGCGGAGGAAAATTGTTTGGAAGACGAAGAGGATGAATGTCGGGAATGTGACTGGGTACAAAAAAACGTGAAAAAAATAAGAGGTCTACTCGGAGAAGTAAGACTTAAGGGCGTCAGAAACGCAGGAGGCTCGTTGCCAAAGAAGGAGGAGTATGAGGAAGTAAGTTAATGAGGACGAGAAAATCGTCGGCGGCGGATATGTAGTTAGAGAAGAGGATTGAAAAGCGGATATACGGAGTAAACACATACACAATCAGAGTTAGATGTATGTGAATTGATAGTGTATTGCTATATTCGATATATTGCAAGGTAAAACAACAAATAACCAGGTGCTGAAGAGAGCATGTTCAGTTGTTAAACTTTTTAAAAAACAAAATATATTATGTTCATTACAATATTACTGTTGGGACCATTTATAGTAAGCTCTATATACTGGTGGTTCAGTTTTATGCGCGTGTGTGCGTCCATCCAATCTTGTCCAGACTGTTACTTAAAAGTTCTTGACCTCTGAAGGTCCCACTTAGTTATGACACTGCTGCGTTACTAAAGAAACATAAGGTGCACGAAAAGTGGCACACGGCAACTCCAACCTTGGTCATTCAGGAAATTTCGACAATTCTTGACAAAAATACATCTAATGAGAAACTGATGGTAGACATTCAAAACCTTGAAGCTGCGCAATTTGCCCCCGTTATCAAATAAGCAGTCCGTTTGACAGCTTGCATTAATGATTGTCTTACTATCCTACCACATCTCCGTATCGGTAGATGTATTTTCGTTACAAAACAGTGTGTATATAAGTAATAAAATTAGTTTTATTGTGAAATTAATTATTGAAACTTCGAATAAATGTCATGAATAATAATGAGATCAGATGATTAAAGACATGTTGGGGGTTCAAGGGAGTAGGGTGGAACGGCAGGGTTCTGTGCCCCTTAGTTTATTTTTAGCGAGAGCACTGATGTATGATACTGCACATGCATAATTTTGAGGCCAAACATTGTGTCCATGATAAACTGAGTCATCTTATTGCTGGTGCGTATAGATTTATCAGCTTTGCGTGGTAAAACACGCTATAAATAAATAATTTATTGTTATTAAATGCTGTTAATGTTTAAATTTTTATACGGCAAACTGCAAATTACAAAAACGTAATCGCATGTTGAAGTTTATTAATCAATTAATATCACGTCATTCAAAAGGAGATTCGTTCCATCGCGAGTGTGTTATAGCTCTTTAAATGAAATATACATATTAGACATACCAAGGGAAATTTAAAGAAATTGAAACAACATGCATGTATTTACAAATGCTGGTTATTTTGCAGTGTGAAAAATCAATATTCAACATTAAGTAGAATATGCTTGAAATAACATAACACAGTTTTTGATCAACAATTTGAAAACAACAAAACAACGTGAAAATAAACTCTGTATACATTTTTTTTAACTAAATGGGAGTTGCTTTGCGAAAGGGATTACATAAACAAACTACTAAGCATGGCTATCGTTTGACCCTCATGTTTACCATTTGACTGTTGAAATTGTATGGTTGTCTGATCTTTGAAGGTTCAATTTTCTATGCAAGAGTCAAAGTAATAAAAAAGAAGAAAAGGCAACAACAATAAATATGACAACTCAGAGAGATGTTAGCCTGTTCGAAAACTTAAATACATAGGTAATATGATGTTATAAAAACAGATGAAATTTCTTCATTTAAGTTGACACATTTTGTTTCATTAATAAGAAGCAATTAATTTTAAATTGTTTGCTTTTTTAAAGGCACAAGGCAACGGAATATTCCGATTGCTGGATAAGATCATAATTGGCTGATGCAGTATTGTCTTCGTAAGACGGACGCAATGTGTTTTCGTATTTCTATTCAGTAAACATGAACATGAGTTCTGCAAGAAATGTCAAATTTTACATTTTCTTATTTAATATTTTTTATGTTATAACCTTTGGAACAAATTGTCTAAATTTGTCCGGGACATTTCTTAAAAACAATAATAGGTTTCAACTTATAACTGCAAAGGTGAATTAACACACATTGTGTGAGAGTGCAGTTTATTCAAGGCATCAATGGAGTACTATCCGAAGTTTGAACTTCAAACTGTATAGACAGATATTGCTAATATCTGGAAAGCGCAGTGAAAGAACCATAACTATTTCGTGAATATTTTGAGAGTTGTTGACTTTATTGATTGTTATATTTCATGTTCGGGCATATTTCCATTTATGTTATCAACATTAATCTCAATTGGTCAATATACGTCATTTTGGTCATATGCTGCGCATAAAAGCGATAACATTTGTTTCCATATTTTCAGTATTTGTTCGTCATATGGTAATATTTAAATAATATTATATAAGTCGAACGTATTCGCCAAAGCGTTGTTTTAACATGCTTTGAATAGTTGTTCTAATGATATCTCGAGTGAGTTCGAAAATGAAACGGTCTGTTGAAATTTAAGGCTGCTACAGGATGTTAAGTTTAGCTTGTAATATTGGCTGAAGTGCCATCTTTTAACACATGTTGGTGTTGCTTCTTGCTGAAGATGATTTCAACTGTTAAAGTGATAGCTATGATCATAGTGTAATATTGAATTTGTTTTGGATCTATATATAATTCACAGGTGAATATTTAATTTTGCATGGACNTTCACTTCAAATTGATACTGAACTTCTCTTATGACAATACGGTCAATCTCGACTATGCATGGCCCCATTACCAACCCTGGGGCACACCTAGGTCAAACATTCGGTGTGGGGATACGCGTCGGCCTCTGCCGCGCAATTTCTGGTTATTATTATTATTATTATTATTATTATTTTTATTATTATTATTATTATTATTATTATTATTATTATTATGCACTTTACATACATGTGTTTAGTTTTAATTTAGAACAATGTCATACAAATGGATCAATGATCAGCACAGGGCAATAAACTTTTTTTTTAAAGATATTGTATATATGAGCCTCGCTCTGTTCAAAGGGGGTTTAATTCATGTGCGTAAAGTGTTGTCCCAGATTAGCCTTTGCAGTCCGAACAGGCTCATCAGGGACGACACTTTCCGCTTGTATGATATTTTTTGTTAAAATAAAGTGCTTTTTTAGCAAAAATCGTGCTTAGGCGGAAAGTTTCGTCCCTGATAAGCCTGTGTGGACGGCACAGGCTAATCTGAGACGACACTTTACTCACATGCATTAAGCCCCATTTTCTCAGAGCGCGTCTCAAATATTTAATTAAGACTTATTTCCATGTACTCGGCCCGTCCACTCAAAGCCCTGTATCATTACATGAAGTATCAATCTCAGTAAGAACGTTCGTGTTATTCTCCGTTCAAGGTAATACTCAGAAAGTTGCGTTGCGCTCTGAGCAAATGGGGTGTAATGCATGTGCGTCAATTGTCGTCCCAGATTAGCCTGTGCAGTCCGCACATGCTTATCAGGGACGACACTTTCGCTTTTATGATATTTTTCGTTTAAAGATAGTCTCTTCTTAGCAAAAATCTAGTTTAGGTGGAAAGTGTCGTCCCTGATAAGCCTGTGTGGATTGAACAGGCTAATCTGGGACGACACTTTTCGCACATATATTAAACCAACTTTTCACAGAGCGAGGCTCAGTTTCATGATTCCAGCTGTTATATTATTGAGTTACGCGACCTACGAATTGAAGAATATTATTCGCATTTATTTAGCAGGGAAATTCGTTTTAAGCTATAAAACTGAATTACACCACAATTAACATTTAGTCGGACGGACACAGTGGCGACTATATGCTCCCCTTTTTCCAAATTCATAATTATGACATTTTTATTGGGAAGCGGACAACTACAACGAGCGAGGCCTGGTATAGGGGAGATAACCTCGGTTAGGGTTAGGGTAAGGGTTAGGGTTAGGGTTAGAAGTCGGGTTAGGGTAAGGGTTAAGGCTAACCCTAACAATAACCTGACCCCTTACCCTAACCCCAACCCTAACCCTAACCCTCTAACCCCCCATGCGCATTACAATACCAGGCCTCGCTCATTGTAGTTGTCCGCTTTCCATTTTTATTGACCATTACTTTTTGTATCGTAATTAATTTTTCAACATTGCTGCAATATTATTGTTTGGGAAAATGCCAATTTCGCAGCGCAATGATTTGTCCAATAATTAAGAAACAAATATACTCGTTAACAAAGTACAATATATGTGTGTTTTTTTTCTGAATTGATCTACAAATATCGCATTTCGAAATAATCATTTACTTTTGTATCATTAAATTCTATATTAAAAATCTTCAACTGCGTTTTCGTTTTGTTGTCTTTTTTATATGTCAAGTACTCTAATGTATTGCAAAATAACTGGAGCGCTATGTGTCATTTTTAGACATCGTTGATGATTGTATATTGCGCACTTAAAGTTTTAAATCATACTCCATTGTAACAAGTTTACAACCGCAATACGATGTTAGCATAAAACAAAAGAGATTAATTAATATTACAATGCTAACATTGATATAATCCGAAAAAAACTGACATGATAAACGAGTGCTCTTAGTGCATCAACAATTTTGGGAAAATAGATGGTATTAAATTTAAAATGCAAGCAGCTTAAGCAAAACTTAATTTGTAGGCTAAACAATTCAACATTCACATTGGATAACTGTTTTTTATCTTTATGTTTTACATATTTGTATCACTTGATTGTTTTAGCAATCGTTTTATTTTATGCGCCGGGCCCGGGTTCATTGTATGTGTTATTTATTTTGTTTATTTTATTTTGTTTCCGAAATCATGCATATGTTGAAACAAAAATGTATGTCAAGAATTATCCTTATAATTACAATTTTGTAGTACCGTTGTCTATTGGGCTGATACTAGGGAATGTAACATGGCTGTGGTGCTTCTATGCCCGAAGGGCTGGTGGAATACGATCTCGCACAATCAACGAGTGCGATAAAACAATCCATCGGAACACCCACACACATTAAAAACACTGGCTGTATCGTTATATCTTTTGTTTACGGAATTATCTTTTAATTTCATTGATTAAGCGCACATTATACAACTCACGGGATATTAAAGGGACTTGTTCACAGTTTATCAAAATAAGAATTTTTCAACTTTTTGACACAGTGTGCGATATAACACTTATGCCGCTGACTTAAACTGAAGATACACTTTTGTTTACGAAAAATCATCGTTAGAAACTGATAAAATTATAAAGCGTCTCAGACGCGAAACGATTTAAAAATTTCGATTTCTTGTGTTATCGTTATATTTTGTAACAATACGTGGATGGTTATACAAAGTATAAAATAAATGGCAACCCATGTGAAGACGGATAGTCAGGTCCCCACATAATGAAGTCGTAAAGACTCAACGACGACCCGAACATAAACTCTGAATTACCCACACACACATACGCGAAGACGGATGGCTGAGTGATTTCGGCGCTTGGCTTTTACTCCATAGGTCAGTGGTTCGAGCCCTGGTGTGGTTAACTCTTTTTCCCTTTTTTTTTCTTTTTACACTTGTATTCTTTTTTATATTGGAGCTATTTAGTTATGATGTTTATATTTATCAATTTAAAGCATTTAATGACAAACTTCAAAACATGCCAAAATCTGTGAACAAGTCCCTTTAAAGGAACTCAATTTGTAACGACGATACTGTAATCTTAGTGAAGAGTCTTCACAACGAATCTTTACTTGATACAACACAATCTGCAAAATAATGTGTTTTGTATTTGAATGCCGTAAATACGTGGGAGGAAATAAGACGTATCAAATAAATTTTATTTAATTAATCATTCAGCTTCATGCAATAAAAATGACAAATGTCAGCTATTCAATTTCACTTATATAGTTATTTGAAGCCAGCTCAACGCTTCACAACCACGAATAAAAAGTACCCTGTGCCTGTGGTTAAAGCGTGTCTGACCGAATTTACACACATGCATTTTTACATGTTCAAATATTGTTTGTATGTATTCAATAAAACGTTCATTTATACAAAAAAAAAACTACAACAATAGACACACTTCTTCATTCTAACATTTTTTGTGTGTTTCAAATCATATTCATACTTATAAAATTGAATTATTAACAAGACAACGAACCAATATTGATATGTCGTTATCCACACTTGGTCAACGCAGCCATTGGATGACATTGTTTAATATTGTGTGCGTTTACAGGTATCTACTTAAACATTTGAGCCACGCTCCGTGGAAAGGGATTTTCGTCAAAAAGAGTCTTCCTTTAAACGAACAATACAATAAAAGCGGAAAGTGTCGTCCCTGATCAGCCTGTGCGGACTGCACAGGCTAATATGGGACGACACTTAACGCACATGCATTAAACCCCCTTTTGTCAGAGCGCGTCTCTGTTTATCATAAAGTTTGTTTCTACGATCAATGCAGCTATCGCTTAGCTTTGCAGGACCAGTTAAACGGTTTTAATCTGAAACACACTAAGCAACGGAGTTGCAACATCCGTTGGAACATAATTAAATTGTTTTGTTGACCAAGCTTGTTGTAAGGTTAGCAAAACATATAGAATGAGGTCCTTTGTTATTTCTATCACAATTGTGAAAAGCATTAATCAGGTGTAAGCCACAATTTAAAAAACTGTCTTATAAAACTGATTTACGGGATAGGATGTCACATCTTTCTGGATGCCTACTTCTTAATCTTCAATGTATTTTTGTTAGGTAAAATGATTCATTTTTATGAATAGCATAACTGATTTACTATTTTAAATATTTATATACGGTTCACATTACATCTCCTGGTAAAGTGTTGTCACTTCACCATGGAGTTTCGATAATAAATCTACCTGCTAGAAAAAGTGTCGTTTTGCTCTTCACAGTTGTGTTTCATCAATCTTATAAATATTGGACATTGTTGACTAAATGATTATCGTTAAAATTAAAACAAGCTGCNGCCCGCCCGCCCGCCCGCCAGCCGACATTCAGCAATCTAATAACCAGTTTTTTCCTTCGGAAAACCTGGTTAAAAATAATAAACATATAATATTACAATAGCAATAATCGATATCACTTAAAATGTAATAGTAAGTTTCGGCCAACGACAATGCTTGTAACATAAGATTTCAATTGTTTTAATACTGCAAGATTATGACAAAGGTCTATATTAAATTGTGTCGTGTTCTGAGAAAACTGTGCATAATGCTTGNGACCCAGATGAGACGCCACATGATGCGGCGTCTCATCTGGGTCTGCGCTGTTTGCTTAAAGAAATTTCCGTTAGAAATATTCTAAATATAGAAATAAATATACCTGACATACCTAATTTTGGAAATAAATTGATCCATTTAGAAGGATTGGAGAGTCCACTAGGCATAAATGGGTTAAATGAGTTACTTAGTACTGAAACGCGCACTTTTGAATTTCATTATATAATTAACTTTACAGATTTACAAGTGGAACCGATTGAATGACAAGCCAACATAATGCGGGCGAGAGCATCGTAAATGGCGGCTATATCGAGAGCCGGAAGCATCCATATACAGCGAACGTCAATAGCAATTCCGGTGATAGACTCGATCCTTGCGCGTGCGTCGCCGCCGCGGACGGCGGGTGGGGGTGGATGGTGTGCATGGCGTCATTTGTCATGAACTTCATACTGGACGGAACGATGTTCTCATTCGGCGTGCTCCTGCTTGAACTCTTGGACTATTTCGGCGAGGGAAAGGCCAAGACATCGTGGGTCGGGTCCTCGCAGCTGGGCATGAGCATGTTGATGGGTGAGTAATTTGTGTCGTGTTCTGAGAAAACTGGGCATAATGCTTGTGCGTAAATTGTCATCCCAGATTAGCCTGTGCAGATCGCACAGGCTAATCAGGGACGACAATTTCCGTTTTTATGGAATTTTTCGTTTAAATGATGTCTCTTCTTAGCAAAAATCAAGTTTAGGCGGAAAGTGTCGTCCCGGATGACACTTTACGCACATGCATTTTGTCCAGTTTTCTCAGAACGCGACACACCGTTGTAGCGTTCAAGTGGTGACCAGTGTGCAAAACTTCAGTGAAAAGAAACCCTTAGTTATTGCGTTTGTCCTATTTGTTAAGGAAATCGACTTAGAATGACTTTTATGTCATTGAATTCATAAAAGGATAAGATACAATTAGATTCGTTCACATTTGTTGTTCTGTTCATGGATTAATACACATTAATATTGATTTGTTTAAATGGCTAAGATGTGTAATTTCGATGATTCAGGATCAATATGCGTACCATAACATAATTGATTCAAGAAGACGTTCGCAAGTCGTACAACACGTTCCAAACGTGGTATTGTTAATTCATTCACTAATGCTAATCTTGTTTTGGAATATATAACGTCACTCATTTCTCTGTTTCTGTTTGTTGAACGAGATAGTTTGCTGTTGCATATGCACGGTTAGATGCATCACTGAAGCTCACAATTAAGATGGTATTCACACGTTCTTAATCCCTACACTATTCGTTCATTTTATTCTTTAATTAATCTGATTTATTTTTAATTTGTTTAAATTTGGTCACGTTCAACTGAAGTGGGAAGCGGACAACAACAACGAGCGAGGCCTGGTATAGGGGAGATAACCTGGGTTAGGGTTAGGGTAAGGGTTAGGGGTCGGGTTAGGATTAGGGTTAAGGCTAACCCTTACCCTAACCCGACCCCTAACCCTAACCCCAACCCTAACCCTCTAACCCCCCCCCCATGCGCATTACAATACCAGGCCTCGCTCGTTGTAGTTGTACGCTTCCTAACTGAAGTAGTCTACCAATAATGTCCAATTTGACGTGTTTATTTTCAACAATATCAAACGTTGCTGGTATGGTATAGTAATCTGCTTGTTTTCGAGTTTTCAGATACCACCAGCATCATTAAGCCTCGTTCTGAGATAATTTGGACATAATGCATGTGCGTATAGTGTCGTCCCAGATTAGCCTGAGCAGTTTTTATGGAATTTTGCGGTGAAAGGAAGTCTTCTGTAAAAAAAATCCAGACTGCACAGGCTTATCAGGGACAACAATTTACGCACATGTATTATGCCCAATTTTCCCAGAACGAGGCTCATTTGTTCACAGTCCCAATTACCGTCACAGTATACTTCTCAAATACAACTAATAAGATCACATGTGCTACCTAATTTACGGTCAACATCTTATTTGATAAATCAATCAATTAATGTCAGGACATTATTGTGTTTAAAACATTTTAATGTTTAAATAAATCACGAAATTCAGCATAATAATTTAATGTAATTCGTTTATTAATGAAACGCAAAGCTTTTTAGATAAGTAAAATAATGTGAACAACTTATAAGAACATGTACGTACATACACAGTGATATTATCTTTTAAAACCTATACCCATTATAACCGTTCGTAAAAAGTGCGTAACACGCTATATTTGTGGTTAACAATAGACTTTCTGCCAGTAGTAACCCATGGAGGTCACTCGTTCAACATAACCTAGTGTACTCTGGTAACTCGTACACAAGGTTGGGTTACATCCAGTTTAACGTAACCTAAATGTATTCAAGTCACTCGTACGCAAGGTTGGGTTACACCAATTTCAACATAACTTAAATGAACACAGGTAAGCTAATATTTCTGTATTTCATATTACACTTTACAAACATACGCGTTTTGAATATAGAGTGTAAGTATTAACCACTGTTTATACATTTGGCTGCTGATGGAAAGCGGATGACATTGTTACCATATTATCGACGACTTTGGAGAGAGAGATAATTAGAGTGGGAGTTAATATCTGAGAAAACCAAACGTTTGGTGTACAGGTCAGTATGTGTTACTACATCGTCTCATATTTGTTTAACATTATTGTGCATGCACAGAATAACGACAAAATTATATTGTTTAAATTATGAATTGAGATTTAAACAAAAACATTACAAGCGTTTGGGCTTAAAGGGACTGTAAACCACGAATGACGAAAAATGAAAAGTTCTAAAATACCGTATTTTTTTACAATTTTTAGTTTATATTGATTAAAATATCACGACTGGTATATAACATTACTTGAAAAAAGTTTATTTTTTTATTTTTACTTTTTTTTATTTTTTTATTTTTTTTTTATTTTTACTGGGTATGTCTACCAGGTTACTACCAGTTAACTATAAATAACGCAAGTAGATTGATCATCATCGTCACGTAAACCGAGGAATGCAAATTGTGCATGCGTAGTGAATTGTATATATTTTATATATACAGTGAACAATCTACTTGTGTTATTTATAGTGTGTATATCGTTATGTCACCTATTTTCGCGATGTACTTTCGATTTCACATCGCGAAATTTTATTACCGAATATACTGAAAATATGAACTTTTTTCAAGTAATGTAATATACCAGTCATGATATTTTAATCAATATAAACTAATAATTGTAAAAAAATACGGTATTTTCGAACTTGTCTTTTTTCGTCATTCGTGGTTTACATTAAAGTCCCTTAAATTTTAACCGACATGGTAGGAATTTCAAAAAACCGAGCACAATCAAAGCATCGTTAACCAGTTTGGTATAAAATAAAACCTTATGCTGGGTTGTCATTTTTTCTGAACTGTCAAAGTATATACAAATGCACGGTGGTTGGTTATGTTGCTTTTAGAATTGTACACGTCGAAGTATTCCCTTATGGTTACGGTGATTGGTAAGCATTTATGACGTGTAAATTGGATGGCATATGATTCGTCTGTTCCGGTGACGGAGCGAGAGATTTAAACAAATAGCAATTGGCTTTTTATCGATTTGTTTTAGTTCAAATACCGTGGAAGAAATCTTTTTTCTATTTTTTATTTTAAATATGTTTATATTTATTTAGTATTATACACAAATGACTATTCTACATCGTGGGCTAATTATGCAAATATTAAATGAACAGCAACAGACACGACACACGTAAATGAAAATAACTTGTATGTTTTGGGATAAATTGTCCGTTGGTTGTTTTTTTTAATGGTTAAACGTTACCATAGAGATAAGCAAACAAAAGCCATAACATATATTCACATACAATAAATTATATGTTCACGAAAAATAGAGCAAAATAATATAAAGTGCCCATTTATAAAAAGATTTAAATGTAAGTACTCGAACCTGCGATATTAAGGGTAGTGTGACGAGCATCATACCACTATATTCTTCGACTTGTAATATTATGTAGGTAAGAAATATTCATAAAACGCATTCCCTGTGCACACATTTAGTATACTAGATATGGCTTCGATGTACCAAGCAACTGCTTCAAACGATTAGAAAATAATTATGACACGCTGAAGCTCTCGAACACTTAAATCGCTGTATAATAAGCACAGTTGGTTTGACATTTTGAACGATTTTATCTTGTGCATAAATGCACATATTCAAAGCCTTTTTGGGCCACACATGCATTCACAAATGACATGTTTCACAAATGCAAATGTATTAAACCCGGTTCTTTCCGGTTCTTTGATAATATAATATGTTTGCAAAAACTTCCGTATTGACGGTCGTGTGCGTCTTTAAATAACGCTGAGAGAAGGAAATAAATGCTTTTATTAAGAATATCTGATATATTGAGTCATTATCATATCGAAAATGGATTCAGGTTTAGTAATAATTTATAATAACGATGGCATTAACCCATTTATGCCTAGCGTCTAGAAAAAAAGG
>VMBQ01007158.1:18436-47360 GCA_007657795.1 Dreissena rostriformis | reverse complement strand
GCTTTATGTACCATGTTTTACAAATTGTTAAAATATGAAATAAATGCATGAATGAATAACCTAAAGCAAAATAATGGTGACAATCTTCTCACGTCTCAAAGCTTTGATACTAACGTCAGAAAGTGGTACTCTACAAAAATTGTAAAAATGATGTCTCCGTGGTCAGAACTGGCCTCGGCCCAATTGGAACCAGTTTAACATTGACTTAAGAAGCAAATCAAACTCTCGAAAAAGGCTAGCCTCAAAGGTATTATATTTGGTATGTCAAAACATATAGTGGTTCTCTACTCAGTTCGTTCAAATAAAAGCCCTGGGGTTATAAATTGGCAAAACCCGTGTGGTGGTGTAAAATGTTTGCTTTATAATTATCGCAAAATATAATCAACAGACAAACCGGTCGTCGAAAGAGGCCCCAAACGAGGGGTCTCGGGTATTATACTTCTTTTTTTACTAGTAGAGAATGAAGCTTATTTTCCAATATTGGCTAATGACTTCACGACAATTTTTTTTAATATAGAACCAGCAGGATGATTTTGATGTATACATATGAGCCTCGCTCTGTGAAAAGGGGGTTTAATGCATGTGTGTAAAGTGCCGTCCCAGATTAGCCTGTGCAGTCCGCACAGTCTAATCAGGAACGACACTTTCCGCTTTTATTGTTTTTTTTTCGTTTAAAGGAAGAGTCTTCTTGACGAAGATCTAGTTATGACGGAAAGTGTCTCCCTGATTAGCCTGTGCGGACTGCACAGGCTAATCTGGGACGACACTTTACGCACAAGTACATGCGATAATCCCCCTTTTCTCAGAGCTCGACTCATATTTAACAGTTGATTAGCATTTAAAAGCCTTCCGCCATTGTTGTTGCACAGATTTTCCCACGACATCAATTGAGGTAACCCGTAGAGGTAATTAAGCAACACGTTTTCAAATATAACGCGTACATTTCACCTTGGAAACGCCAATATCAGATCAACTACGAATGACGAAAAAAGGAAAGTTCTTAAATACCGTATTTTTTTATAAGTTTATATTGATTAAAATATCACGACTGGTATATTAAATTACTTGAAAAAAGTTGTTAAGTTTTATTTTTTCAGTATATTCAGTAATACATTTTACCGGGTATGTCTACCAGGCAACTACCAGTTAACTATAAATAACGCAAGTAGATTGATCATCATCGTCACGTGGTTAACCCAGGAATGCAAATTGCGCATGCGTAGTAAATTGTATATATCTTATATCTAAAATGATTAATCTACTTGCGTTATGTATAGTGTGTATATCGTTATGTCACCTATTTTCGCGATGTACTTTCGATTTCACATCGCGAAATTGTATTACCGAATAAACTGAAAACATGAACTTTTGTCAAGTAATGTAATATACCAGTCGTGATATTTAATCAATTAAAACTAATAATTGTAAAAAATACGGTATTTTAGAACTTTTCTTTTTTCGTCATTCGTGGTTGACAGTCCCTTTCATATCAATCCCTGCTATTGAAACAACTCATGATTGCATGTCACCTGTTAGATTATTGCACTGTTGAAAGTAAGAGTATTTTATGTAAAGTTTATGTGAATTCTTATATAAACGGCTATCAAGCGCATTATGTATTCACAATAGTTTGCGAATATATTTGAATGCATAATATCCAACCAACAAAGTAGCATACGAAAACGCCTGAAACGTTGACGGGAACGTCTGAACAGCACTGTTTCAAACAGTCTATCATATCTCAATAGACAAATCTTTGTTTAAAGCTGTCGAAATCCCACAACGGATTCGTACTATAAGTTCAACACACACTAATGATACACAATAAGGATTCGATATTATTGGTAAAATTAACCATTTAAACAAAACAAAATGTACGTCTACGCATAGGATTGTACAGAAATTCGCATTTCAGCGCATATCTTATTTTAAACGAAATTAAGAAAATAATGGCACGTGATTTATTCATTTGTTTTCAAATGACCCAATATTATGAACCTTAATTGTACTTTATTCAAATCAATACACACACACTTATGAATGCGTAGACGCATACGAAAATTTTGACAAGCCTTGGTGAGATAAGACCTTGCCAGTTCAGTCAATACACGTCATTGAAAGTATTGCTTAAGTTTCAAGTTTGTGTCATATTGCCAAACCTAAAGTGTGTGCCAATGCGCAGCCTAGTCTGGAGGTACGCTGGCCGAATATGGCATGAGACCGAATATGCACGAAACATGTTTGGGTATTGAGGTATTAAAATACACCTTTTCTCTTTGTATTTATTTGATGATCATTAAAATGTTGTTCAACATCATTATACAAATTTATCTAACTATAAAAGCATGACATTTATCATTTATTATTTAACGAGTGTTCAACTAGATATGAATATTATGACCTGTGTTGAATATACACATGTAATAAAAAATATATATTTACCCCAAATATTACACACTACATGCCTTGGGCACTCTTTTTGCTTTGACCTGATTTACATTAAATAAACCTTTCTACGCACTCTAATCCACCGGCATAATATTTAATATTTTTAAACATTTTAATTAATAAATTATGATTGAAGTCTCTATTGCCGCAACCATGACCTTCATAATTCCCTGCCAGTGTGGTCTGATGTACGGCCAGAATGGTGAGTCGCGTTCTGAGAAAACTGGGCATAATGCATGTGCGTAAAGTGTCATCACAGATTAGCATATGCAGACCGCACAAGCTAATCAGGGACGACACTTTCCGCCTAAACTGGATTTTCGTTAAGAAGAGACATCATGTAAACGAAAAATTCCATAAAAGCGGAAATTGTCGTCCCTGATTAGCCTGTGCGGACTGCACAGGCTAATCTGGGATGACAATTTACGCACAAGCATTATGCCCAGTTTTCTCAGAACGCGACTCATTTTTCTCGAATTATACACAAGCCAGTTGTCGTACACCCTCCGCCCTATCACAACTTCCGGGACCTCATTCCACGGAAACGTTGGCGGAGTAATAAAGTAGTCCTCCGCAAAACCCGTAAACAGTTTCCCTCAACTTTTTGAAATGCGCGTAATATTTCCCCAGTCCGAGCCCTCGTCTATTGTGACGTTTTCGACGTTAATTCTGCGTCATTCGATTAAATAGATATTAAATAGATTTAGCAAATATAAATGGAATAGCACATCTGAAAGATTGTTAATCATATTTCATTCAGGGTTTAAACAAGCATGAATATTTGATTTAAAAGTGCTATATTTAAGTATCAAGTTACACCACATACTATATATTTTGTATACCACGTAAACAAGTATACTTCTTTTGCATTCAACACAAAATATAACTTCACATTAAAAACATCTCAATTATTATATACATTATCTACATCTGAAAAAGGGTTGTATAAATTGCTATTGAAACGTTATATTCTAACGTTAAAATAACGTTTAATATTGGATATTCACAGAACGTTGACGAAACGTAACCTTTGTTGAATTCCAAAATTATTATCATAATGAAACGCCTTTATATTTATGAAAACAAATAAGCCTTCATCAAATATGTAAAATCTATATGAAATAGTTCGAAAATAATAATTTACTAATTTTTATGCAACATTCCCAACAACACGGAACGTTTTGCAACAACATAACCAGATTAGTTTTGTTTGTGAAAACGAGACGTTGGTGTGAAAATTTAAAAAGGTGCCCGATTCATTTAAAAAAAAACTTCACTATACATTATACTATTAAATGATGCAGCAAATATACGTTATTGGTAAAAAACACATACTAGAACTATTACATAACAAAACTCGATTGAAGAAGCAAAATTATTAAAAGCTTTTAAAACACATACAAAAAAGCATGAAATAAAAAGAAAATTTGTTGGATTCGTTGGAATATCGATTTTATTTCACTCGTGATCATAGAAAATATATATTTCCACTCGAGGCTGCGCCACTCGTGAAAATATAAATTTCGATGATAACTCGTGAATTAAAATCGATAATCCACCGAATCCAACAAATATCCTCTATCTAATATTTTTTCCCAAAGAACCAAGAACCACGTCTTCCTATGAAACGTACTCAATGGTTCTTGATGAGCAAAAGGATTTCCATGCACTAGAGCTAAAAAAGCTAGAGCTATTACTTAAACCGCTTTGGTACATAGGCAAACAACTTGTACATGTTCAAATCATTGGTTTGATGTCATAAACGATTTAATTTGCTGGAAATTTGCTCGTCACACAGGCGAAATACATCGATTTGCTTTCAAAGCCTCAACATGCCACAACTTATAAAGGTCCTCACATTTCCAAATTTGTTGTGATTGTATGTTTATGTACATTTGTGGATGAATTAATCTACGCTAAATCGCACTACAGTGCCCGATTTTCAAAATAATGCCAAATATGTTGACAAAACATATAAAACATACTCACCCTGCAAAATTATCCATACAATTTCAATACATCCGGTCCTGAGCGACACCTCGGAAGTAGCATTGGCTCATTTATTAATGCTTCGCAAAAAAGAGGTGGCGCCCGTGATTACCGGCCGTGACTTAAAACACTACACTAAGCATATATTTCATCAATATCATATGCTTTGAAGAAACAGACACACAATTTGAAACATCTTTGTAATTTACAATTCAGGATTGTTTACGCTATATACAACACACCAATTTTTCTAGTAAAATATTGTCTCATCAAAACGCTCATCCATAGATTTTACAACTTAACACTTACTTTAAAAAAATTCTACTTGCAGGGAATCTATCTCATTAATCCTATCATTAGTCGTACACTTCATACAGAGTCAAAATAATTTCTCATGAAACAAATTTATGTTTTTTTCGTTTACGTATTGCCAAGATAAGACTGTCAAAGAGGAAAAGGGAGGTCATGTTGTTCATTTCATGACACAACTTCGTGTTTATTGTGTTTGTGTTTCAGTTGCACAGAGCGTTTGTTTATTTTCAAAAACAAGTAAGACTGAGCGTTTTGAGAAAATAATGGGATTAATAAATAACTACAATAGTGTCGAATACAGGCAAGTTTATATAACAACATGACCCATTCGACAAGGCATTCAATAGTTCAGGTATTCTTATACTTGCTTTTTAAATGTATCAGTAAACAACACTATACTAGTATTCTTTATTTCTCATTAAACTGTGCATTTCAATAAAATAAGATGTTTCAATAAAATCGTTCAGTTGTATCACCCATAAGTCCTCGAGAAATATCCCTGCAACCCCTTTGGCTATCGCAGTCGCATCTTTGTCGACATATTTTACAAGAAAGAACCCTACGAATGATTCAACCACTTTTGTTATTCGTTTTGTGGGTTTGAAAGTTCTACTTTGACCCGAATCCACAGCATGTTGAATGAATACTGAATCGGTATCGCATTTGTTTAAACCAGTTGGCGTTTTATCGACATCTATTTTCAACAGCATATACAGAAAGTATAGCATCATGTTCAGCCCCTTTGTTTCCCGTCACATTTCCAGTCCGTGTTGAAATGGAAAATTTTTGGTTCGCCCCAATATACACCTCGTCTTTGCTTTCAATTTTGACTTGAATGGTCAGTATTCGATTATTTTCCAATATACTTTATGGACCGCTTCGGTTACCTCTTCTTCAACGAACACATCTATTTTAGGTTCAACTTTTGTATTTGGACTTGTTTTGCTTTTGTCAGTTGTAGATCTCAGTAGAGCTCTTACATCGCGATGATCTTGTTCTTGATTTGTGTTTATATGTTCCATTCCCCTAGCTATATCATTAAGCTTTCTATTAATGTCTTGCATGTTTTCGTGACTACAGTATCTACCTTTCGCTGCAAGTAAATTTGTGTTATCGATTGCAGGACAGATACGCCACATGTTACCACACTTCCCGTCACTGTTGCCTTATAGCCATATTTTCGAATGTCACTTAAAACACCGGCAAAACTTGTTATACCACCTAGCGCGGAAATTCCGGTAAAGAGCATTTTAGCAAGGAGTAGGGTTGTGTACTAGAACTTAAAGTAATACATTTGGTAATCAGTACAACGATATAATAAACGACGACTTTGCTTTAAAATATTTCTTTAGACCGTTGTTATCAACTGATCGATGGCGATAGTTATTTTCCGTGAAACATTATTAGAGAATGTTAATTGTTTACTAGGTAAAATGAAACAATACAAGGAAGTTGCTTAGAGCCATGGTTATACCTTCCCTATGCTGGAATTCAATTTGATGTCATCCCAGCAAATGCCTCAGTATATGGGTTTGCTGATGATCACATTGCCAAGACAATGTTTAAGCCGTCCTCTTCAAATGAAATCAACTGAACTTGTCCGCAGAAATTCTCATTGTTTCCCTTGTTATACATCTTGACTATTGTAACGCTATGCTGTATGGTGTGGCAGAAATCAACAAAATGCAACGAATATGTGCGCCCAATTGGTTTTACAACGAAGCAAGTTTGACAGTTCGAAGCAAGCGTTATATGAGCTGCACTAGTTGCCGATCAAAGCAAGGATAATCTTCAAACTACTTACATTCATGTACAAGTGCTCAAATGATGAGGCCCCAGCTTACATCACTGAACTTCTCACGAAACATATTCCAAACAGACAAGGTCTGCGGTCATGCGGCTCAAACATGGCCCCATATGACGTTCCGTTCAATAAGCGAAACACATTCAGTGACAGGAGCTTCTGTACCGCTGGGCTAAGACTTTGAAATTTCTTGCCTCAGGATCTTAGGCAATCGAATTCCTTGAAGAATTTAAAAACTTACCTTTTCCGTGATTTTTATGCACTTTTCTGAGATTATGCCCGCTTATATATTTTAATCGAAATACTGTTTATGGTTCAATGCTTTAATTTACCCTGATTTTATCTCTTTTACCAGGTTTATCATTGGTTTATTATTTATATATTGTTTAACTGGTTTCATTTTCAGCTTTTTGTAAAACGCCATTGAATATGTATTTTCATAGTAAATGGCGTTAAAGCAAATAAACAAGTTTCAAGTTTCAAGCTCAATGTGGAGCACAATAGGTACGTATCGCCTTTCTGATAGTAAAAGGCGTTTTTAAACATGTAGTTTATTATTGATTTGACTGAGTGATCAAGTATTGTTATTCGTATGAATAGAGTACAATACCGTACTGCACAGTTTACAAATAAGACTAAAATCGGTTGCAACGATAAGCAGAGCGTTTTAAATACACATGAATCTAGAAAAATTACATGAAACCGTATCATGTTAACTTTAAGGCGTAAACATGTGTTATCCTTTTTTTCCGGATATCATTAGCATTTCTCTATAAAGGTAATGCACGTCAATGTAGATAATACTAGGATTGTTCAGCGAGGCTTACACAAAAAAAATTAAACCACTACCCGTGACGAGGGTTAGGTGCAGCTCCCGGGTTCGGCTTGGGTGATGGTAGCCTAATAAATCGGTTGACAAGATCGCTGAATATGGTATTAGGGTATATGCTACACACTGATATTCAACCCGTAATTGCACTATCTTTAGTTTGGTAAAAACCTAGGGAAATAACGAAATCAAAGCCTTTATAACGTTAAAAGTACCATCAATGTTGTTAATGCAAAACTAAACCATTTCTATCATTCGTCAAAACATGTCAATACATACTCAGCCGATTTACATCATTGGCGAAATTACCATGAACGGCTACATAAAGCCTTTGTGAAATATGTGAATATGTATTTATTTCTTATTATTTTAATGGGCCGCTTCCTGAAAAAACCTGCCTAAATGATATCGATGACGTTTGTTGGAAAACCTGTTTAAAGTGAGGACATTGTTTTTATCAAGGAAGTATTTTCGTGTTTGGAGAAAACTGGTTTATAGCCTACGGCATAGTTTTGTTTTTCGGAATAACATGATGGATGACGTGATGGATGGACGTATTTGTTTGTTCTTCGTAGTAGTGTTTAGGACGATTCTTTTTGAAATGTGTTTATGTCCATTGCATTACTAACATGAACCGTCTGAAGTGAAAGTAAAACACACTGTCGCAGTTTTTATGAATAGCCTAGTGTATTACCACTAATGTTTAGTAAAATTTACGCTATCGAAATGGAAATCCATTATTGTTATGTAAATACTAATCGGTTTACATCGTAAGTTTTATCAAGAAGCAACAAAGTAGTTAACTAGCAGGGAACTCATTTCGTTTCAACATAGCAGTAATAATTGTAAATACATTTAAAAATATGTTTTAAGTGTCTAGTGTTAGTACTGTACATAACAGATATGAGCTTGTTGATAGTGAAAAACGATTTTATATTTTTTACTTTTGTACCTAATTTTAAAATCTCGATAATTCATTCCATGAACATATGATCTACTTGATATTTTCTGCACATGAATGATATTCTTGACTAAAAGATTCACTGTAAGGTTTTGAAAGGAAAGCTCAACAACATTTCAATGGTCGTAGTACACATCAAAGATTATTCAATTAACACTGTTCCTCACATTTTAATTTTTAGAGCATTATGGTAATGTGACTTAAAATCACATTACGTGGGACAAATACCTATTAATAAACAGTGTGTATCTATTGATCTTTACTTAAGACCGAGTCCAATAAAGAGGCATTGTGTCCACAGGTGTCGCTTCACAACTATTGACAGTAGCTAAGTGACGTCACGGTATGTTAACAAAGAACACAGAGGTGGATTGCTTATAACCGTCGTGGCAGACATTTTTTAAAGAGTATTTACCGAATACATATCGGAATTAATTTAAGTTCGAAAGTAGGTATACAACTTGATCGCGAAATGGAAATTCAAGAAGTATTGTTCAATTGTAAAGTAAACTTATTACATTAACCGCTGATCTAACGAGCAAGTTATCGCTCAAAATGATTCAAAATATGTGAACGAAAATATGTTCTTGGTTACAAATTTAGTTTCTGATATTACCTAGTACGGTTTCAGTTTAAACATATATTATGATATTGCGTTGACAAAATAGTTGCTATATACAGGTACAAACAACAAAAACAATTCAATGTTGTGAGATTTAAGTCGTCAAGGCGATATAGAAAGTTGAGTGTGTGCTATATATATAAATATGATTTCAAAGGAAACCTTCAGTATTTTCCCATGATCTATTTTAGACTTCTGGAAATCCGACTGTTAATAGATGCTGGGATCCCTAAATAATACGGACAGTCTTACATAAATGTGATCGATTATGCTCTAGGTAAGTAACTTGTAGTTTAAAGTATTAACATAAACATGCTTGTTGCATTGCGAATGTGTGCAGATACATTTTATTTACCTATATGAGATTGTTATGAGGTAGAGTACAAGATGTGTTTGTAATCACACGAAATCGCTATGTTGATGTCCGGAATGGCCGCTATACAGTTAGCTAAAGGAACTTAGCTAAGGGAACATGTAGTTCTATTTAAGCCAACAGCCGTTAATTTTTGGATCAAGTTATTTGTGTGACCTTATCGTTAACCCTTAAATATATGTGTTAATTGTAAACACATTTATTTGCTCGTATAATTTGAAAATGTTTGATGACATTATTTATTTTAAAATTAATTTTATTTGGGTCTGAAATTAACAGACTGTTACCTTAACTGTCCGTTAAAGTTTTGAGCAACCGGGCCCTCGCTGAAGCTAACTCCATATGTCGTCTGTTGCCTTTGAGAATGACATTATCAAATAAAAGCATGCACGACATGAAACGAAAAATGTCTATTGTCGCTTTGAGATTGTTGATTGTTGTCTTGTGTCGTGTGTCACGTTGAGATGTAGCTTGTTGTCTAGTGTCGTGTGTCGCATTGAGATGTTGATTGTTATATATTGTCGTGTGTCGAATTGAGATGTTGATTGTTTTCTAGTGTCGTGTGTCACATTGAGATGTAGCATGTTGTCTAGTGTCGTGTGTCGCATTGCGTTGTTGATTGTTATATGTTGTCGTGTACCGAATTGAGATGTTGATTGTTTTCTAGTGTCGTGTGTCGCGTTAAGATGTTTATTGTTGTAAAGTGTCAAGTGTAGCGTTGAGATGTTGATTGTTGTCTAGTGTCGCGTTTCGCATTGGGATGTTGTTACTTGACCAGTATCGTGTGTCGCATGGAGATGTTGATTGTTGTCTAGAGTCGTGTGTCGCGTTTAGATGTTGATTGTTGTGTTTTGTCGTGTGTCGCGTTGAGATATTGATTGTTGTCTAGTGTCATGTGTTGCGTTGAGATGCTGTTAGTTGTATGTGCCGTGTGTCGCGTTGAGATATAGTTGGTTGTCTAGTAGCGTGTGTCGCATTGAGATGTTGGTTGTTGTCTAGTGTCAAGTGTCGCGTTGAGATATTGATTGTTGTCTAGTGTCGTGTTTCGTGATGAGATGTTGATTGTTTTCTAGTGCCATGTGTCGCGTTGAGATGTTGATGGTTTTCTAGTGTCGTTTGACGCGTTGCAATGTTGATTGATGGCTCAAGTTGTGTGATGCGTTGAAATGTTGATTGTTGTGTGTTGTCTTGTGTCGCGTTGAAATGAAGATTGTTGTCTAGTGTCGTGTGTCGCGTTGGGATGATGCTAGTTGTCTAGTGTAGTCTGTCGCGTTGTGATGTTGTCTGTTTGCTAGTGTCGTGTGCAGCGTTGAGATGTTGATTGTTGTCTAATGTCGTGCGATGCGTTGCAATGTTTATTGTTGTCCAGTGTCGTGTGTTGCGTTGAGATGTTGATTGTTGTCTAGTGTCATGGGTTGCGTTGAGATGTTGATTGCTGTCTAGTGTCGTGTGTCGCGTTGAGATTTTGATTGTTGTCTATTGTCGTGTGTTACGCTGAGTTGTTGATTGTTGTGTATTGTCGTGTGTCGCGTTGAGATGTAGATTGTTGTCTAGTGTTGGTGTGACGCGTTGCGATGTTGATTATTGTCTCGTTTCGTGTGTTGCGTTGAGATGTTGATGGTTGTGTTTTGTCGTGTTCGCACTGAGATTTAGATATTTGTCTATTGTCGTGTGTCGCGTTGAGCTGTTTTTATTTGTTCTAGTGAAGTGTGTCGCGTTGCGATGTTGACTTTAGCCTAGGGTCGTGTGCCGCGTCTCGATGTTGACTGCTGCCTAGTGTCGTGTGTTGCGTTGGCTATTGTATATTGTCCGTTGAGATGTAGATTGTTGTCAAGTGTCGTGTTGTCGCGTTGCGATGTTGATTGTTGTATAGTGTCGTGTTTTGCATTGATATGTGGATTGTTGATTGTTGTCTTGTGTCGTGTTGTCACGTTGAGATGTTGATTATTGTCTAGTGTTGTGTGTTGCGTTGATATGTGGATTGTTGATTGTTGTCTTGTGTCGTATGTTATTTTTTAGCCAAAATAATTATTACGTGCGACTCTAATATTTCTGACACCCAGATTTGCCCCTCTTATTAATGACTCTAAATTTTGAACAAGTACATTTTGTGAGAATTCTACATTCTCTATTTAAGTATATTTTGTGAAATATCACGCATGTGTTTTTACAACCGGATAACGGCTGTAACACATTTCAGACAAATTTGAGAAGTAAGTCGACCGTAATAATTGCGTTATTTGGGTAAATGTGCATGAATACCGGTTACAGACAATATCTTGGTAACAAAAGAATGAGTTTTTTTTGTATCATTTTCTGTACGATGTCAATAAAATTCCATTTTGGAAATCCAATTTCTTTGAAATATATTTTCTTTTTTATGAATGCAAATATACATTTTAGTTCTCTAGGACAAAATGACCTGTTCAAAACATGTGTGTTACAAATAAACTGAATTTGTACTGCGCGATATGTGAAGATATTTAAGACAAAGATACAGTTTAATTTAGTTTAAGAATATAAGGTTCATATGCTAACAAATTCAAACAATCGGACACATTACTATACCAACAAGAGGATCCAAACGCTTATGAAATATGTATCACGTCATATTTCACAAAATTTTCGGACACTGTGTTTAGGGAATATTAGCGCGCGACTTATTTTTTTAACAGGAAACAAAGTATTTTCAAGTGTCCGAAAACTTCTAGTTATATCATATGTCCATCAACAAACTTAACACTGAGTGGTGAATGCTTTGTTGTTGTTTTTGTTTCAGCAGAATGGCCGCAAGCACTAACTTGTTCACAGACGAAGAGACCAATAACTGGTTCAAGGCGTGCTTAGCACTCAATATAACGAAGGAAGGATTAGCTAACTTTATGGGCACAGAATTACAGAATTTTCACACAGCCGTTGGTATAAGTTGTGGAAACTGCTCCATTGAAAAACTAATACCATGTCCAACGCCCCCATATTGTAACAAAAGTAAACAGAATTGTCCTTTCCACAAATCACAGAAACCACAGCAATGCTCAACGTGTGATAAAGTAAAACATAATATCATGAGCCATCACAGATACAATAAGCCGTCCTGGCGGAACACTAAAGCGGAAAACTGGGCAAGAGACTACTGGGAAATAGGAAAATGCTTCCTCCCTCCGGACGGATATAGCTGTGTTTCTTCGGTCCAAGAATCGGACTTTAATGGCGTGATAAGCATCATGTTGAACTGCACACATTTCCAGAACTGTCTTTCCGCCTCATGTTTATCACCTCCACCGCCTGATAAGCAATCTCCACTAGAAATGGTACTTTTTGAAAAGAACAAATGTCATATACATAATGTATTGTGTCTGTTTAATTGACTCTTTATCGAATGTATTAACGACGAGTAAAGAGTCGTTTCAAGGATAACGTTTCATTGGCCTTTCATGACATTGTTTATTAACATTTAAAATTAGATAAAAATTTCTCTTGATCATTTACCAAAATGTCTTGTTACTTAGGTTCGTCAGATAGGCCGAGATGTACGTCACACATCCGACTGCAAGGTTACAGATGCTGATCTGCAGGGCTATTTCCAGACATTGTCTTCGCTATTGGCTGATCCAAAGTGCTTACAACATGATCATTCAGCAACGATAGCACGCACGAGACTAAATGATGTAAGTCAATGCATAGAAAAGACTTGTTTTCATATTTACAAGTTCCAAACAGTTTGTTACATCTTCCAAAAACAAAAACATTGTACCGGTACTCATTATTACAAAATATTATAAATGACCAAAATAAGACTAAGGCAATAGAAATGAGCTATACTTGTAGGAAATGATTTACAAATCGTTTATTTTCCTTACAAACTGAGTGCTAGTATACAATGAATTTGTCAGTCCGTATATACGTAAGAACATGCAGAAAGCTTTGCTCAAAAGGGGAGTTAGCAGTAATATAATTTAAAATTAAACAAAACTTGACCACAATTTAAATGGACATGTACTTATAAACTTTATATTAAAATTAAATCTTATCTTTGATATATCCATCATAGTTTAAACTTATATTTTGGACCTCATTATTTACAAAATGAAAAACATGTAATAGTATATTGAAAGAACGTGTGCACGTTATGAAATGAAAAATAATGACGGTCACAAGATTTGATTTTATTGCAGCTAGTGTGAAATGATTAAGTTTTACATAATTTATTATTGCCTGGAACCAACTTCTTATTTTAGCTTACCTGAGTATAATTTTGTCATGGTGAACTTTTGTGATCGCCCTTTGTCCGTCGTGCGTCGTCCCTTGACAACATTTGCCGTGTGAACACTTTAGGAGCCTCTTTGAAAGCCCAATCTTCATGCAACTCGCTAAGAACATTTGTCCCAATGATATATCGGCCGAGCTCAACACTTGGTCAAGTGCTATCGATGATCACAAGATCAAATTAAGGGAAAGTCTTATGAACACTCTAGAGGTAACATTCATTATCCAATCTTCATCGAACTTGGAAAGAACATTTGACCGATGATATCTCACGGCCGATTTCTTATAAGGTTCTGGTCTGTTGAAAAGCATGGCCGCCAGGGGCACGGGTCAGATTTCCTTATGTAGCTATAGTAAAACTTCGTGAAAACTATGAAAGTCAAATTTTTAGCCTATGAAACTTTCTCACAATGTGTGCTCTTCATCGTGCCCGAGTTTGAAAAAGATTTCGGTCTGTTGAAAAACATTGCCACCAGGGGGCATGGCAGTTTTCTTTTAAAGGCTATAGTTAAATCTTGTAAACATTCTAAATGTCGCACTTATAGCCTAAACGTCACGAAACTTACTCAGACCATTTGTCCTAATTGCTTATCAACTTGGTTTAAAACTAGGTTGAATAGGATGAACATTTAGGGCACAAGTTAAATTTAAGAAAAATCATGTGAGCACTTTACATTTATTGCCAAATCGTCGTGAAACTTGATCATAACATTTTTCCTTAAATCTAGATTAAAAGCTTGTGAACGCACAGACGTAACGTTTATTGCCATATCTGCATATAACTTTGTAAGACCGTTTGTCTAAATAATACTTCCAAAGAGTTAAAAACTACGTAAAATCTTGTCAAAATCTAGATAAGTAAATGGATTTTTGTAAACTCTATAGGTCACATGTATTGCTCAATCGTCATGGAACTTATTCGGAGCATTTGTCCATATGGTAGTTCATCTGTAATAAAACTGAGTCATCTGGAATCAAAAACAAGATAACTGAGTCAAAAAAAAGAAGAAAAAAGCGTATTAAGACGCCACATGTATTGTCCAATTTGTAATATACTTGTTCCGAACATGTTTCCCAATTATTTCTCTACCGAGTTTAAATGTGGGTCAGGTGGGGTTGAAAACAATGTTACCTGGTCAAAGAACTAAGAGCTAGGGCAGTTTTCCTTATCTGGCTATGGTAAAACCATTGAATCACTCTGAAAAGTCTGACTTATAACCCACTCAGAACTGGACTGAGTTACAAAATTGTGGCTGGGAACGAGATATTGACCCATCTGGTCAAAAAATGTCTTTTTCTGTTAAGAATATAATATGAAAGAACTACATCTGACGAATCAAAAGCTGAAATTTGAGCATCAAAATCCAAAAATTGACGAAGTTATGTATTTTTTTGTGTTTCATGTCATAAACGCCGATAAGCTGCGTTTTGTATGAAATGACGCCGTTTTGTATAAAATGACTTCCGAATTAATTCATTGTAGTATTATAAATCATTAAATACTCACAGTTGCAATGAAATTAAAAAATGTTCTTTTTTCATATTTATTACCATTTTACAGAATTTAAGTAAAAAAATAACAGCAAAATCAACAAAATATGTTCTGTATTAATATGGCCATCAAAAAATGTTTATTTTATTTAAAAAACAAACATGTATGCACATTTTCTGGGAAAAGGGGTGTGTATTAAGAAATTGACCATTTTGTATAGCTATGAATTTCAAACTGAAATGAATAACTTCTCATAATACAATTTGTGTTGTGAATCTATAATGCAATAGATTTTGAATACTTAGTCTTTAATCTAGCAGTTCTATTTTGTTTATGATTGATTAAATTAATTAGACAAAAGTAATTAAGTTTACAGTTACTATGGAAACAGTAAATTGTCAATTGCACATACTTGCATACAATACAACGTATTTATTATACTGTTCAAAATATTTTATAGTGAGATCACTTAGTTGTATATAATTTATCATAAAATAGATTATCATGTATCTGACTTATTGTGCAGAAAAAAACAACAATGTTTACATTATATACCCTTCACATACTTTAACAAGCTTAATATCTTTATTTATGGATGACTGACAAACAACACAAGATACACCTTGTTCTATTATGTACGACAAATTCATGCATATCAATCAAAATATATCTTTGTTATTCCTTGATGAAAAATGACCTGTTAAGTATGGTATTAAACACGTTATCTGTTCATAAAAGTCAATTGCAACACAATATGAACGCAATATATTGTCCACATTATCATCCACACAATGTCCAAACTGACAGTAAGATGTTAGCTTGGTAAGCTCAGGTTGCACCAGGATTTGTCAAATTCAGTTGTAAAGATCTGCAATGATACAAATAAAAATGACATTACTTATTAGAAGCCTTTAACCTTTAGAAACACATAAATAATAAATTTCACCAGTAGAGATCATAGACGTGTCATCAATTTATTGAAATTGAAATCAATGTAATGTGGTAGTTTTGCCTTTATGCTTATTTATCTTAGTTAAAGGGATGTATTCACGTTTTGGTACATTGACAAAATTGCAAAACATGTTTCAGATTTGAAAACCTTCAATGTAGTTATGTTTTTTTGCAAGGAAACAGTATAAATACTGAACATTAACCCTGCTTTAAAATATCCATTATATGCATCTTATGACGATTAAAAGACCTGACAATAAAGCGTTACAAACGCGAAACAATTGAATAATTTGGAAAATTATGTTGTTATTTTGTGACATTACAAGGATTGTTGACTTTTACTCCAAGGAACAATGGTTCGAGCCCAGGTGTGGCTTACTTTTTTCTTTGTTTATTTATTTTTTTGTTGTTGTTCTATACTGGAGCTCTTTAGTTCCGATGTTTATATTGATCATTAAAGCATTTAATGACAAACTTCAAAGTATGCAAAATCTGTGAAAAAGTCCCTTTAGCTTACTCTTTGTGAAAATAACACAAATCAATTATTATTAAAATATAATTATCAAGATGAAAATAGATTATTGTTTCGTACCTAATTCAATCTGAACCCTCGATATATGCACAGTGAACAGTGTATAATCAATGTGTTTTATTAAAACAATAATATAAAGTAAAATGCTTATTAATTACTTGATCATACATGCATATATTGCCCCATCCATAATGTTGAAAACAAGCATGAAGTATGCTGGTTACCATGTTATCTCTTCTATGGCAAGAATTCTTCAGCAAGAGCTTCAACTGATGTCAATCCTGTAACATAATCCATTTTTCTTTCAATACAAAATTATTGCTTTTTATCACAACATCCTCATAAATATACATAAGATAATCATGTTGTATTTTATAAAAGGATAAATAGTATCCGTACTTAAGACTTAACACTATAAAGGTAAACAATGCAGGGTGTAAATCATATCAAACCTGCTAATTATCAGCACACATTTTAGTGTTCGCACTTCATCATATTGTCCGATCTGTTTTTCATTATGTGGATTTTGGCACATCACCCTTTTCGCCCAATATCATGATAGTGTATCATTGAAACTACTAGGTACAGTCAAGTTACCATTACCGGATCATTACCCATAGCGGATCACTTTGATGTTCAAGACTGTGTATCTCGATAAATAGTTGACATTTTAAGTTGATATTTTGCACACAGCATCTTCAAGGCCTGTTCTTTAAAACGCATTGATTGAGTCGTAATCGGAGCTACTCTTTGTGAAACATTTCGGTATGTTTTGCTGACATGTATATACGACTTTGTTGACTTCCGTCTTGTTTCCAAATCGAGGTGGTACATTTTCCATGGCCACATGCTATAACCTTGTTGGCAAGTTAGAAGTTTACGCATTAATTTAAAGGCTATTTAGTAGTCTTTCTACCTGCAAAAGTCCATTTCAGTTTTGCTTCGTGTTAAAGATTTTGCAACACCTTAAATGAAATGAAGAATTATGGCAATAACGGATCAAGCGTGATAATATGCGGATTGATTATATATTATATTAAAATGATATGCAAATCTTGTTGATTCTTACAATAAATGATCTCAATCTTAATGTTTTAGTTATTTTTCATGTTCAATATCGATTATTAGATATGATTCAAACAATTAACATGGTTGTATAAGATGCCCATATCTTTTCGATCCATTTAGGATTTTCGAAAGATAATTCACACAAGAACGCCATGCGTAAAGTGTAGTTACAAGATCACATATAGAAACCAATTAATAACACAAAACATGAATATAACATATAACTGACAATGTAACTTGGTCATTGCTAACAACACATTCCATGTTTCGAAAGTTCAAATAGCGTGTTAGATGCCCCCCTGAGTGGTTTCGAACACGTGATCCGTGATGGCTACAACTAATCCGTTAATGCATGAATTCTGCGGCGAAAAAAGGTATCACACATACATTTTGCCTGCGTTTAATAATAAGACTATGTGCTGAATCAGTAAGCAAGGGTAATATTTAACCAAACTGGTGTAAAATAAGTCTCAAAACATTTATTGCTTTTCACAAGAACAACTTTATTATGCTACTGATCCGGTAATGGTAACTTGACTGTACTGCCCCTGAATAAAAAATATAGCAAAATATATATGTATGATTTTGTTATATTTGAAAACAATAGATGCGACAAAGAAAAAATCTGCACAAGTATTGAATCGCAATTCAATCTTTGCAATATTCGAATAGTCCAGAAACAGATGAACAGAGAACATTTAATCAGTTTTCTTAAGCTGCAACCCCTTGGTCATGTCTGACAGTCAAATGATCAAAATTTGCAATTTCAACTTACTGGATTACCACATATTTGTGTAGATGGTTGTGCATTTTGAGAAAGATAATTTGTTCTTTCTACTTTCTGTGTTTGATGTTATGATTCTTAGATCATTGTTTTCATGTAAAACTTGATCATGAACACAACTATTTATATGGACATTCAAAACTATAAATTATGACAAAAATTGAAGAATTAAAATATATACTAATAACATTTATCAAAATTAATTCATCATATTGCTGACACATGCATTAATATTCTCATTACGCGTGGAATTTTCATCGCTTTCATGTCATTGTGAGATTGCACACAGATTTGCAACATAAATTTTATTAAACAACCCTTTTTCAATTCACGTTCTGTCTGATGTCAACATATTAAGTGTTATACAATCATTAAAAGTACTTAAAGTGAAAGCAGAATAATTTCATGGGAATATATGCCCTTACTTTGTTCAACAAAATGTTTATGTTGTCATTATAGCAAAATTCAACAACAAATGATAAATTGAAGTGTTTTAGATTTTGAATATTTTCTAGTAAAACAGACCAATAAAGATCGTCTAAAATACTGTGGTGTTTTTACCGGTTAGCTATTCGTGGGGTTCGTCTCCAACTATTGGAATTACTAGCAACACTAAATAATATACTCACATTGGCAACAACTGGAAACCTCGTCAGTATGGCACTAATTGTCCTCGACGTCTCGAGGGAAACCCGTCGGCTCGTCGGCTGGACTCGTCGGCTCGTCGGCTACACTCTTTAGCTGCACGTCACGGAATGGCTCTAACCCTTCTGGGAACACACCTCCAGAGCAAACATGTGTTCACACACAGTCACAGGCTAACAAAAAGTCACAAATCCTTCTTGTAATACTAACCTCAGGTAAACACATCTACTCACGTCAACAGCCCGTGCACAAGATACCGTACTAACTCGTGCTGCCTAGCATGCACTATCCCGATTTGTCGCTGGTTCCCAATCACGAGGTATGTGCGCGTTTCGTAGGCCGGGCACCGGCACAACAATACTCGTTATGACCGCAAAAACGGCTCATACAAACACCATGATTGATGTAATAGATTCATTTAACATAAAATTTAATCCTTTAAGACAACCTTTGCAATTTATTTGATAAAATCAACAGAAAAACAAAGTAAACTCTACCTTGACAAAATCCAGAAAGTTTATCCGAAAACTGTCACTGTCAACTGTGCCCTACTGTATTCATTGTTGTAAAAGCTGAGGTTAATTTAAACCATATACAATCATGACAAAATATGGAAAATGAAAGTGCCACGGACTTATTTATATCGATTTAGATTATGCTTCAAAATAAAACTATTGTTAATGGCAAACAAATTGGTTGACAAAGTCCGCAAAACGGTAGTCACCACTTAAAGTCGTTTAATTCGGAAACGACGTCAGCGCCATCAGGGTCAAAGTTTCGTTCCCAGTCACAAATGATAGTGGTTTGTTAAAATTACTTCAGTCAGCTGTTTGGGCAGTAGGTTCATCTTGAAACGTTGTAAACACTTCCTACCCAGAACAGTTACGTTCCCTGGGGTCTCAGATGAGCGCTGTCATGCCTCTTGCATGTATTTATGACGTCAATGTTCATGAAATCTTTTGACGCTTATACAAATCTCACACATGTGATATATTTGTCGTGCAATAGCATGTAATAAAAAGAAAATATGTTTATTTCATAGTATGCCCGTATTATAGGTCCAAATTGCTCTTTTACAACGAATTCGCCTCTCTTGAAAATAAATATGTTTTATGACCACTATGAAATGATAATACAATCTTACATTGAAATAAACAAATATTATATTTCAGTTTACAATACACTATGATTGCGTATATTAAATATGTTTTGTGAGCAATAAAACAGAAAAAGAACATTTTGCACTTGCATATAGTTGCAGAATGATCGCTTGTCTCTAAGAGAACTTGGCGAGCTGTTGAAAGAGGCCCATCAAACACTCAAACATGTGAACGAGGCCGGTGAACGTTGTTCAAAGGAAGCAGAAAGGACCCTTGCAGAAGCTCTGCAAACATTAGAACTTTCTATTCGGGCTGGGGAACGACGTCTTAAGTGCACGACAAAAGTTGGGGAACAACGCCTTAAAAACAAGGCACATGTTGGGGGAACAACGCCTTAACAGTAAGACACATGTTGGGGAACAACGCCTTAAAAGCAAGACATATGTTGGGGAACAATTCATTTAAGGTAAGACACATGTTGTGGAACAACGCCTTAAAAGAATCACAAAGGTTGGGGACAGCGCATTGAAAGCAAGAGACAAGATGCGGAACAATTGCTTGAAAGCCAGATACAGCATGGGACACAACGCATAGAGGGTAGTATCGTGCGCATCCAACAGGCAGCGAACAAAACTGCATCAGAAGGCTACGAACAAGGCGTAGCAGGTTCGTAAAAGGGTTTGTTTTTGAACACATGATCATCTCAATATAAGTAATACTCAACAAACATATACTAATTATCTTTTTTTTTAAAGGAGTCCTATTTGAACTTGCATTCGGACAAATGACCACTATTTTATATGAACATAGGCGTGTTTCTTTACAAAATAAAGCCCATATAAGTTGGTGGAGCTACACGCCTTCCCTTTCCATCAGTGTGGTGTTCTGGTTAACGTTTTTGTTTTCTTAAAATCAATATCTATGTCACTACAGATGGTATTTACTTGGAACTTAACAAAGCTATGTCTCACATAAGGTACTGTACTGAAAAAGGCTCATAACTTTGTTTTGATATGAGTTAAATTATAAACATATTTTTTCAATAAATATCAACCAGTAAATGTTTTTCACACGAAACCGTCATATCGCTGTATGTATGTCTACTTATAACAAAAATGATGTATTACAACTTCCCGTTTATAAGGCGTCTTTGTTTTAGCTCACGGGCAAAAGAACATATAGTAGAATTATGTCCATGTTTTTTTACATGTTTACGTAACATTTTGAATATAAATTTTACATAGTATGTATGAATATATATGAATCTTTTGGATAAATTTAATACATATACATAAAATATGACATATTTGCACACACAAATTACAGATTACCAATTAAAACTTCGCCTTAATGATTTCTATGTAGTTATATAAGTTCGCTGACACAACATTAACATTTTATAATGAATAAGTCAGAGATAAATTGGGACACTTGTTTTTCATGCAAATTACTAGAACTTTTATTGATATGTATAAGCTGAACTTCTCACCAGTTTAATCGTCGGCAATGTTACTACTTCGCACATGCAGTTGAAATTTAAGATCACATGTTACACAGAACAAGGTCCATAACTCTGATTTGCAATTAAGCTAATGTATGCCGATTCTTTTACTTCGAATGTTCAGAGTAGTGTGTGTTTAGGAAACTATTTTAGAAACTGTAATGGGTACCCCTAAGTAACTTTACACACTACGTCTGGGTAATTGTTCAATGACAATAAATCTGACCAGAAATTGAGAAAAAAACTCATTTTGTTCTAAAAAATAATAATTTAGTTTTGCTTGCAACAGTTTATTCCTCTGTATTTTGTAAACAGTATACAATTAAAACTCAATACGTCTTTATTAAGGCATCAAACATCACTCTGATGCGCAGTTAAACTGGATTAGTTTTTTGTTTTGTATATATTAATGTCAGGTTAAGGTTCAGTTACATGTTCTCAATGGCAACAGCTTCCTATCTTCAATTTAAAAGACTCACACTCATAGTTCTGATCTGCAAGTAAGAAGAATAAAGCATGTTCTGTACACATTAAGTTCAATAAAGGTGTGCGTGTAATCTACAAGTTGCATAACTTTAAAACTTTCAATGAGGCTCTGTAAGACCTAAACATATTTACCTCAAGTAACATGATATGTAAAGCGAAGAGCGCTGTATATAAAGACAATTTATCTTGTAATTTGTTAATGTTATTACCCGTGTAAAGAATGGTATGTACCTGTATTCATCCCTTGCTCCGCTATAATTTCAGATATTCGCCAACGTTTGATGAAATATTACGATGACATGAATTGCAATGTGCCTCTGTCAACATTAGATCAAAGTCTTGATAAACGAGTTACAGACATATTTGAAACGCCCAAAATGCACCGAATCGAAATAGAAAAAGACGGGGAACGCGTGAAAAAAGAACAAGTTTTAACATACAAACAACTATTTTACAAAGACGATAAATCAAATCAACGTATATACATACAAGGCGAACCCGGTAGGGGGAAATCTACTTTTGCAGTCAAGTTAGTTCATGATTGGTGAAAATCAGCCTTTCTCTGCGGCTCCCATAGAAAATCGAGCGTTTGCAGATTGCTCAACCATTCGGAAATTCAGGTTATTATTTTTCCTCTCGTTGAGAGATTCGAGGGATCAGACAGATGTTACGCAGATGATAAAGAAGCAGCTTATTGATGCAACGTTTTCCGAAGACGAACGCGCCGACGTGTACAAACTTTTCGTACAAATAATGAAAACCGAAATTTGCCTCGTAGTACGAGAAGGTCTAGATGAATGGATGTCTCCCAGTGGTTGTGACCTTGCAGAACCTTCCATGGCTGGATTTCCGAAGGACACGTGCACGGTACTAACAACATCTCGCCCGTGGAAACTGGCCGATGAACGAATCAAGAACTCGCAAATCGACAGTCTATTAGAGATAGAGGGAATTTGCAACCCATACTCATTTAGTAAAAACATTCTTCGATGCATAATTGACCAGACGAAGGATCTAAACAAATCTGCGAATGAATTTCACTTCTTCGTTGAACGTCGTAAGCTTGAAACGTTATCATCTTCGCCAATGTTGTTCGCGCTAGTCATCTGTACTTGGGTTTACAAGATCACGAAGGAGGAACAATTGAACGGATCGTCATTGTGTGCACTTTACACTACTCTGCTTGAAAGTCTTTGTAAAAAGGCTAACACTGCAACTGGTTATTTTAACGATTCAAACCCGCCACCAGTGCATTGTTTTTCTAGCACAAGTTACATACAGCCAAACATTGGACGCTTAGATAAGTTAGCTGAAGTAGCTTGTAAGTTGCTCTTCTCTTCTGAAAGAGAATCATCAATCGTTTTTGATGACATAACATTGTCGAACTATTGTTTTCATGAAGAATTTACAATTATCAAGGTGTTTGCTCTCAAGGCAGGAATATTAACAAACAGAAAAGACAAAGGTCGGACAGGGATCTCCTACTCGTTCATACACAAAACTATACAGGAATTTCTCGCAGCATATCATATCGCCTGCAAGCCACACGTCATTAATGACGTTATTTCCAGATATCTTACTTGCAACAATAATTCATATCTCGAAATATCGCAAGTTCTCATATTTCTGTGTGGAATGAACATTGTCGCTGCGAATGAGCTGTCAGCTTTAAGTAATCATTGTGACATTGCTCGGTGTGAGTGTCCACGTTATTATTGCTGTGCGTTTCAGAGCATCATTGAGTCTGGAATCAGAGAGGCAGTAGCCAATAAGCAGGATGACATTCGCCTTAAACTCAGTCACTTTAACATTTGCAGAAGCAACATTAGAGATTTAAATGTGATATGGTCAACCAACACGTCCGATGTCCAGTTTTTGTCTATACACACCTCCTCAGAAATGTTCTCGACTATGCCGAGTTCACCTGCGCGTGATGAGCCTACATCTCATTTTGAGTTTAACCTGTCATCGTGCCACAAGTTGAAATCATTGATTCTTTCTGGAGACGGCATATGGCTAAGAGGTAAAGGAGTAAAATATACAAAGTACGATTAAAATCATTACATGTTGGTTCACAATATTATTATCGTGATAAGCGCTATGTAAGGCACACGTACTTTTTGTTAATTTTAATAGCAGTAAATCATAAGACCTCACCTTAGAAAGTAAATATCACCGTGATCTTGCATATTATGGCACATTCAGTAGAACAGAGCGGTTAATCGCACCAAATAAATAACTGTTTGTCAAATGATTTGAGTTAGAAAAACATTTCACTAAAAATGCAGTTTTTACTTCAAATTATGTTGAACATAAATTAACGTTTGTGAATGTATTCATATAATGTAGGTAATATGCCAACTTGTAAATAGTACAATTGACTATACATAGACGTATTAACAACATTCAAGCATTTCTATTTTAAAATTAATTTATTCTTTACATATAATATGGTAATTTCTACGAGATGTAAACAGTTGATTAAGGTCAATTGCTTAGAATGTGTTAAAGTGTATATGAACGTATGCGAATTAAGATAACAGTGACTGTTATTAACAGTTCCGTAACATTGATACATTGATTTAAGTTGTTATTTTGCAGATACAGAAAGTTCGGCCACATCGGAACTTCCGGTCTGGATTGTTCTAAACAGTGCTGATTCAGCCCAGTGTGCAGACCCTCCTTCAATACTGCCCTCCATAGAAACAATTATATTGCAGACGGTCACATGTTCTTCTGCCTGGCTACGCAGTCTGTTCAGCACGCTGCTGAAACTCGATCATAGGGCGCAGTGTGATCTGATTAGCTGTCGCATATCATCGTGTCCTAGTAATCGGATCATGTATATCTATGAACCCAACCATACAGCCGAGGAAAAACAAATTGCACATGCATATTAGAACGTATTTTTGTCCCGGTCTGTGGGAGGTTCTAAATGGTCTGGATATTAAAAGTCTGACTATTACTTCGGACGTTGCAACATGAAGAGTCATTTGCGTTGTCACTATCATCTCTTACACAGCTGGAATCGCTTAGTGTAAAAATGACTTACGACAGTACCGGTCTATGGAAGGCCCTCAATGGTCTGAATATTAAAAGTCTAAGTCTGAGTGATTCAAATGATCTTACTCTGAATTATTGGAACGAACCTTTTGAAGTTAAGTTTTTAAAGTCGTTTTCGCCTTCACTATCATCGCTCACACAGCTGGAATCGCTTAGTATTACACTTAAGGACAGTCTCGGTTTGTGGGTGGCTCTAAATGGGCTGAATATTAAGACTCTAAATATGAGTTGTTGGATTTTGAAACACGAAAAGTCATTTGCGCAGACACTATCATCTCTTACAAAGCTGGTATCGCTTAATATAAAAGTGACTTACGACAGCCCCGGTCTGTGGGAGGCTATCAATGGTCTGAAAATTAAGAGTCTGATTCTGAATGTAAAGAATGAAGATACTTTGCGTGTTTGGAATGAACGTTTGGAAGTCAATAATGAAGAGTCTTTGTCGCAGTCACTATCATCGCTTACACAGCTGGAAACACTTAGTATTATACAGACTTGTGTCAGTTCCGTTTTTTGGGTGGCTCTCAATGGTCTGAATATTAAGAGTATGAATATTACTTGTGAGATGATAAAACAAGAAGAGATATTTGCGCAGTCACTATTATCTCTTACAAAGCTGGAATCGCTCAGTATTAAAGTGAGATACTACAGTCCCGGTCTGTTGGAGGCTCTTAATGGTCTAAATATTAAGAGTCTGACTCTAAGTGGTTGGCATGAACGTACTTTGAGTGTTGGGATTGAACGTTTGGGAGATATTCACGTAGAGTCTTTGTCGCAGTCACTATCATCGCTAAAACGCCTCGACACCCTCACAATATATATGTACAAATATATCGACATACAGCTACCTCAATCACTAAACTATTTAAATATTTACTGTAATGAATTGCATCCATCCGAATTACGCAAACATGTGGACACGCTGTCTGCAAGTATTAAGAAAGTTATGAGTAAACTGGAATCCGGATGTGTTTCTTTCAACTTTCTCCGTTTTAAACGAATCCCACTTATGGAAAACTTGACCATTCAACAGGAACTGGAGAGGCTGAAGAATGTTGCAGTAAAACGATTCCGAATATTAGATAGGATACGTATCGACATGCTGCGGACTGATGATGATGAGTTAGATTCTCATTTGTCTGTATGTGGAACTGGTGTTGACGATGACGATTACCAGGTTGTTGAAAACGTTAAAGATGTTGCATAAAAAATGGATATATCAATAATAACATCATAAATCGGATTGCAATGCGATTTTTGATAATTCGGGCTTCAATTGAATAAATTCATGAATGCGACTGTGAGACATGATTTATATTAAGAAATGAATTAGTTATGTCCCGTTGAATCACATCGAGTATGCAATCAAGCAATTTTGTAATTGTAAATATATGACTCGTCATGTCAATCCTTGTATATTGGTAAACTAATTGCAAGTGTGTCATACAGTTTTTCATAGACAGCGTAAGGCAGTACTTATTCCTACGATATCGTGGGATGTGTACCTTGTCCTTGTTTGATAGTAAAGTTCGCTCAAGTTAAACTGACATACGTTTATTGCAAAAGAGTATTCAATAAATTTCACGCCAGATTTGTTTCATATATTTATACTCGGTTTAATGCATGTACATATGTTTAAATCAAATCAGATCTTTAGTAAAAAATAAAATAATATGTTGTTTTATAAACGGAAACTAATACCAGTTCATCCAGTAAATGTATTTTAAAGCATTACGTGTAAAGGTTTTTGTCGCAGTAAGCATTTGCTATCTACCGTTATACACATTGCTTATTATCAGTCAAACCAGCATGGCATAAAACATTATACATGGCATTCCCAAGTTTTTATGTATTGTCACAAGTATGCTTACATGGGAAGAATTTAGTTACTTAATGAGTCTTGTGTCCCTTTCAATATTGGTATAATTATTACAAGCAGGAATCTGTTCCGTCAATCTATATTTGAGTCGCACTCTGTGAAAAGGGGGTTAAATGAATGTGCGAAAAGTGTCGTCCCAGATTAGCCTGTGCAGTCCGCACAGGCTATTCAGCGACGACACTTTCCGCTTTTATAATATTGTTCGTTTAATGAAAGTCTCTTCTTAGCAACTATCAAGTTTATGTGGACAGTGTCGTCCCTGATTAGCCTGTGCGGACTACAGGCTGATCTAGGACGACACTTTACGCACATTCATTTAACCCTCTTTTTTACAGAATGAGACTCATTTCTAGATTTTATGATTGACATTCAACGTTCCGACATCGACAACCATAATAAAGACTTACTGCTGCGGGTTTGCCTCTAAACGTAATGTTTATAAGTTACTCTTTGGGTTGTAACGTAGCAACACAATGTTTTGAAACTGTTGTTAAGCCAGAAGCTTTAAGAATCATTTTACAAAATAAACAAGTTGACAGTCAGTATGTTGTCATTAGTAAAAAATAAATAACAACACTAACGTTCACAATACAATTATACTACACAAGCATTAAGAAACATGTCACAAAAACATGTGCATAATTGTACGTGTTCAATACCAGCTGCCCCCTAGTCTAAAGCACATCACAAGCAGTCGTCGTCATTATTTCAGCTCTCTTGGTTGTCCAGTTGAAGTGCAGCTCGTTTACGCATGCAGCTCGTTAACCGTTTGAACGAGTGTTTTGGGCTGATTGGTCCAGAGGGCATAAAGTATAATATCTGCGGCGCAACTGGCTACTCGCCTCTCGTCCTCCTCCTCCATAGATTTCAGTATAAAGTAACTTACAACTGCATCAGGCGTACTCAACATTCCCATGCATGGCATATGCATGCCAATGCAGTGTGAAAAAATTGGTCTGCATTTGAGGGACCGTTGTATAATATAACTCGGTAGATTTCATTCCTTTTTATATATTGTTCACATTGCCACGTATTTCAGTTATTATAAGACCATTTATTTGATTTCTTGTGCGTGCTTTCAATTACGTGGTAAACTAAGTCCTCTCACTTCACGCGTCTAGAGTCGCTTTCTTAACCTTGATTCTAAAACCGGACAAACGCATACCCTAAACCGCCCCTATTATTTAAATTTGTCCTCCAATCAGGGGGTAGATCGTACGCAAGTTACTGTTGTGGCGTAAGTGAGAAAAATATTAACTATTGTTCAAAATGGCGGCCAACGGCTGACATTTCGATTTTTTCGCCTGAACTTTTGAAAGGTTTGTACATTTACCATACTTATTCGACATTATCCATACGCGCAAGATGTGATACTGACAAATATTTAACCTCGGTATAAATCCTGTAGCTGCATTATCAACATTAAAAAAGTTATTGACGACTTAATACGCAAGTTCCTGATTGTTTACGATTGACACGGCTCATTGTTTGTGCATTTTTAGGTCATATATAAGGTTTTCTCAGCAGTTTTCATGGAAAGGTGGACTCAAGAACCATCATAATGTCCCTTGCCTGAACACCAGGATGCTTCCAAAAGGCAATCGCACTATATGCATCAAAATTCGAAAATTAACCCCCATTTTCATAACTGTTGAGCACAGTAACCCCACTTTCCGTAACTGTTGTTTATGCAAAAGTCAGAGTACAACAATAAAAAAATTGAATACCGAATTAAATACGCACGTTTAGGTTTGCTTTGTTAATTAGTGATGTGTCACTATAATTTCTGGAGTCACACTAAAATGTACGGTGGCATAGG
>VMBQ01007158.1:0-15814 GCA_007657795.1 Dreissena rostriformis | reverse complement strand
CCTGGTGTTCAGGCAAGGGACACTATGATGGTTCTTGAGTCCACCTTTCCATGAAAACTGCTGAGAAAACCTTATATATGACCTAAAAATGCACAAACAATGAGCCGTGTCAATCGTAAACAATCAGGAACTTGCGTATTAAGTCGTCAATAACTTTTTTAATATTGATAATGCAGCTACAGGATTTATACCGAGGTTAAATATCTATCAGTATCACATCTTGCGCGTATGGATAATGTCGAATAAGTATGGTAAATGTACAAACCTTTCAAAAGTTCAGGCGAAAAAATCGAAATATCGGCCGTTGGCCGCCATTTTGAACAACAGTTAATATTTTTCTCACTTACGCCACAACAGTTACTTGCGTACGATCTACCCCCTGCCAATAACTAATAATCCCGAAATTTCTACATGGACTTATAGAATATGTCGTATTCACGTTCCAGTTTCGTATAACCGTTGTCGGCTTATTTCGCGTTCTCTGTGTTATTCTGATAAATCTCTCCCATTGTCAAAGCAATTGCATCTTGTTATTAAGACTACATGTATATTTGTTAGTGTATTTAAGACGCGCGATTACTTGTCTTTAACGCTTAATTGTGCTCCTTAATTTATCATGCATTGTCCAAGTATTGCAATTGAATTGCATAATTTTACAATGAAAACTGATATTACAAATAAGTAAATCGTGAGGAGGCGTAACGACGGAAGATCAACAAATACCAAGTTGAAAAAAAAATCGTTTCCACAGAATTAATACTGAATAATCTAAACATGTATCTTTGACAGGGATCACAACTGACATATATTATGTATCAATCAAGTCGTCTGCCATCTGTCCGTCTGAAAGAATTGATTGGACTTTATATACTATGCAGTAGACGCGATTTGGATTTAAAATGCTATGTCCATTACTTATACAGGTTTTCCTCTTTTTCAATTTTTCTTGTATGGTATTTTCTGATTCTTCCGAACGATAATGTTAAAGCATAAAGGTACAATTAAAAGTTATGTTTTTGTTTTGTACAGTGAAATGTAACAGATGTATAACCCTTGCGGCATTATTAACGGCATTCTTAACGGAGTTGCTAACTCTACCATTACAAATGTCGTTATTAGTTTACCCAAAACATAAATACCTAAAATTTAGGAAATAACAACCATAGCTAAAGTCATTTTAGTTTGTATATAATAATATAATTGTAGTAAGCCATAGTCCATTATCGCTCTAAGGGTGAACAACTCGGTTTAATTTCTTTCTCATTTACGCTCCAAATGTTAAAGCAATTTTCGCAAAACAAGTAAAGCTAAAATGACGATTCACACATAACAATCAGTCTAAAGTCATACAAGAAAAAAGTAGTTTGTACACAAAGCATGTCCTTGGTTTACCCTGTGATACCGAGAATGTATACAGGTTTTAGATAAACCGTTTGCGTTGAGACGTGAATAGTTATTTTCATCATCAATACAAATATAAACTGGGCTTCCTGCAATACAACACAAACCTCGGTATACTATTTTAAGTTGATATGTTCGTTTTTAGTGTTACAATTTATATTATGAACCGTATCGCTAGCTATACACTTGTAAAATACAGTTCAAATTGTATTCAAATTGTTAAGAATATGTTGCTGTCATATTAGAATCTAAATCACATAATTTCGTCGTGTTGCGTATTTATTTCTCCACCACTCTTGTAAAGCGGTTTCGCGTAGGCGTCACAGGTCAACGAACGCCACACAATTAAACGGTGATTCTAAAACGACAGGGGTTATCATTTTGCTTTTATAAAAAAATGCCTACTAATTCGAACGTGTAATTTGAAACGTTAAAATATCAATTTATTTATCGGCACACAGCGCAAATCGTTAAGTAAAAAAATTCTAGTTAAATATGTGTGTACATGAAAAAAACATTAACATAAATTGTTGCATACATTCTCTCATATATATTCGAACCTTGACACCTATGTTTAACAGCCTTACGGGTGTGTTCAGGGAATAAAAGCCTTGCAAATATCGCCTTTCCGGAATAAGACGAGTATTTTCGATTGCGAAAAAAATAAATTTTCAAATAAGGGTTTATATAAAACAAAATAATGAGGACGAGATTTGAATCCGGTTTGCAGTCCCCACAATCGTCAGTGCATGACACAAGACCATTTGACGATGACTTAAGTGTATGTACATGTCTGTATTCAAGCATTAAACCAGTTTATACCCCCTTATGCGTGGTGATCCCAATATTTTCAACTTGATCACAAAATGACCAGGTGGTTTTTTGACTTTGGTTTTGTTATTTATCTCTAATATTTGTCACAAAGAACCAAGAACCACGTCTTCCTATGAAACGTACTCAATGGGTCTTGATGAGCATAAGGATTTCCATGCACTAGAGCTTAAAAAGCTAGAGCTATTACTTAAACCGCTTTGATACATAGGCAAACGTGTAAGAGGTCGCATTGGAATAGTATATATTGTATCCGTCGAACAACCGGAAGGTCATGGGTTCGATTCCCACTGTGGGATCGTTCTTATTCCTATAAAGGAAACCATGGTAATTCCTATTGGGTAGTGTCAATTCGTTTTAAAATGTCGGATGACACTTAAAACACTACACTAAGCAAAGATTTCATCAATATCATATGTTTTGAAGAAACAAACACACAATTTGAAACATGTTAGTTATTCACAATTCAGGTTTATTTTCGCTATACAACGTACCAATTTTACTATTAAAATACTGTCTCATCAAAAAGTTCGTCCATAGATTTTACAACTTGACACTTTCTTTATATGTATTACAAAAATATATCTGCAGGGAATCTCATTAGTCCTATCATAAGTCGTTCTCTAGGTACAGTGTCAAAATAATTTCTCATGAAACAAATTAATGTTTTTTAAGTATTGCCGAGATAAGGCTGTCACGCAGGAAAAGGGAGGTCATGTTGTTCATTTCATGACACAACTTCGTGTTTATTGTGTTTGTGTTTCAGTTGCACAGAGCGTTTGTTTATTTTCAAAAACAAGTCAGACTGAGCGTTTTGAGAAAATAATGGGATTAATAAATAACTACAATAGTGTCGAATACAGGCAAGTTTATATAAAAAAACATGACCCATTCGACAATGCATTTAATAGTTCAGGTATTCTAATACTTGCTTTTTAAATGTATTAGTAAACAACACTATACTAGTATTCTTTATTTGTCCATAAACTGTGCATTTCAATAAAATAAGATGTTTCAATAAAATCGTTCAGTTGTATCACCCATAAGTCCACGAGAAATATCCCTGCAACCCCTTTGGCTATCGCAGTCGCATCTTTGTCGACATATTTAACAAGAAAGAACCCTACGAATGATTCAACCACTTTTGTTATTCGTTTTGTGGGTTTGAAAGTTCTACTTTGACCCGAATCCACAGCATGTTGAATGAATACTGAATCGGTATCTCGTTTGTTTAAACCAGTTGGCGTTTTATCGACATCTATTTTCAACAGCAGATACAGGAAGTATAGCATCATGTTCAGCCCCTTTGTTTCCCGTCAAATTTCCAGTCCGTGTTGAAATGGACAATTTTGGGTTCGCCCCAATATACACCTCGTCTTTGCTTTCAATTTTGACTTGAATGGTCAGTATTCGATTATTTTCCGAATATACTTTATGGAACACTTATGGTTACCTCTTCTTCAACGAACACATCTATTTTAGGTTCAACTTTTGTATTTGGACTTGTTTATCTTTTGTCAGTTTTAGATCTCAGCAGAGCTCTTAAATCGCGATGATCTTGTTTTTGTTTGTGTTTATATTTTCCATTCCCTTAGCTATATCATTAAGCTTTCTATTAATGTCTTGCAGGTTTTCGTGGCTACAGTATATACCTTTCGCTGCAAGTACATTTGTGTTATCGATTGCAGGACAGATACTCCACATGTTACCACACTTCCCGTCACTTAAAACGCTCTTCCTGCGTTAACACTTCCATTTCTAAATGTTGCCGTATAGCCATGTTTTCGAATGTCAATTAAAACACCGGCAAAACTTGTGCGCGGAAATTCCGGTAAAGAGCATTTTAGCACCGAGTAGGGTTTTGCACTGGAACTTAAAGTAATACATTTGGTTATCAGTACAACGATATAATAAACGACGACTTTGCTTTAAAATATTTCTTTAGACCTTTTTTTATCAACTGCTCGATGGCGATAGTTATTTTTCGTAAAAATAATTATTCGAGAATTTTAATTTTTAACTGGGTAAAACGAAACAATACAGCTTAAAGAGGAACACAATAGGTACGTATCGTGTTTCTGATAGTGAAAGGAGTTTTTAAACATGTAGTTTATTATTGATTTGACTGAGTGATCAAGTATTGTTATTTGTTTGAATAGCGTACAACACCGCACTGCACAGTATACAAATACGACTCGAATCGGTTGCAACGATTAGCAGAACGTTTTAAATACACATGAATCTAGAACAATAACATGACACCGTATCAGGTTAACTTTAATTATAATGTGTAACTATGATTTTCGGAATATTATGATGGATGAAGTAATGGATGGACGTATTTGTTTGTTCTTCATAGTACTGTAGTGTTATGAACTGTTCTGTTTGAAATGTGTTAATGTCTATTGAAATAATAACATGAACCGTCTGAAGCGAAAGTAAAACAAACTGTCGCAGTTGTTTTTAATATCCTAGCTTTTTACACCTAATGTTTAGTAAAATATACGCTATCCAAATGGAAATCCATTATTTTAATACAAATACTGATCTGTTTACATCGTTAGTGTAATCAAGAAGCAAAAAAGTAGTTAACTAGCATGGAACCATTTCGTTTTAACATAGCAGTCTAGTGTTAGTACTGTATATAATAGATTGGAGCTTGATGATAGTGAAACACGATTCGTTATTTCTAAATTTTGTACTTTATTCTTAAATATCGATTATTCATTCCATGAACATATGATCTTCTTGATCTGTTCTGCACAGGAATGATATTTTGGACTACAAGATTCACTGTATAAGATGATGAAGGGAAAGCTGAACAACTTTTCATTGGTCGTAGTACACAACAAAGATTATTCAATAAACATTTTAATTTTCAATACGGTAGGCTCAATACTTTAAATACTAGTAGTCTAATATTGACATTTTAATAGGTGTCGCCATTTTGAATATTATGATAATGTGACTTAAAATCACATTGCGTGGCACACAGGCCTATCAATAAACAGTGTGTATCGATTGATCTGTACTTAAGACCGAGCCCAATACAGAGACATTGTGGTGAATTGAATATAACCGTCGTGGCAGACATTTTTAAAGAGTCTTTACCGAATACATATCGGAATGAATTTTAATTCTAAAGTAGGTATACAACTTGATCGCGAAAATCAAGAAGTATTGTTCAATTGTAAAGTTTACAATTTACATTTACCGCTGATTTAAAGAGGAAGTTATCGTTCAAAATGATTCAAAATATGTGAACGGAAATATGTTCTTGGTTACAAATTGAGTTTCTGATAATACTCAGTACGGTTTTATTTAAAACATATATTATTATATTGCGTTGACAAAATAATTGCTTTATACAGGTGCAAACAGCAAAAACAAGTCAATGTTGTGAGATTTAAGTTATCATGGCGATACAGAAAGTTGAGTGTGTGCTATATATATAAATATGATTTCACATGAAATCTTAAGTATTTTTCCATGATCTATTTTTAGACTTTTGGAAATCCGATTGTGAATAGATGCTTGGATCCTTAAATAATACGGACAGGCTTACATAAATGTGATCGATTGTTCTCTAGGTAAGTAACTGGTAATTTAAAGTATGAACATGCATGTTGTATTGCTCATGTGTGTAGATACATGTTATTTTAACATATGATGATTGTTATGAGGTAGAGTACAAGTATTGCGTGTCATCATTTTGATGTCCGGAATGAACGCTATACATTTAGCTAAAGGAACTTAAGGGAAAAGGTTGTTCTAACTAGACATGGTCGCTGAAGCTAAACCCATATGTCGTATGTTTCCTTTGAGAATGACATGATAAGATCAAAGCAACACATGACATGAAACGAAAAATTACAATGGGCCATACGACGATGCCTAACGAAACACCATATATTTACATTTGATCGCGCGTTTCGATGTAGTTTGCTGTCAAGTGTCGTCTGTCGCATAGAGATGTTGACTGTTGTTTAGTGTCGTGTTTCACGTTGCGATGTAGATTGTTGTCAAGTGTCGTCTTTTGCATAGAGATGTTGATTGTTGTCTAGTGTTGTGTTTCACGTTGCGATGTAGTTTGTTGTCAAGTGTCGTCTGTCGCATAGAGATGTTGATAGTTGTCTAGTGTCTAGCAGACTTTGAGAAAGCTACACAAAATTGTAAGACATTCGGTCCGACAACGTGCCCAAACTTGACAGACCGAAACGAATGTTACCAATAAAGTGTATGCATTTTTGCTATCCCAGTGTCAGTTTCGGTCTTCATTGTAACATCACATTGTGCTCCGGATTGGATGTTTTGTTTTCTAGTAAAATGCATAATGCCAACTTTACTAATAAAGAAATAGAATAATTAAATACCGAACGCTAAAAAGCATTATTTCGCAATATAACAAACAGATCTCAAATTAATAGCATGTATTTTTTCCATGTAGGTCCTATTGTTTATGTTGCAAATAATATTATTTACTCACCGTCCCTAACTGGTTGTATTAAAGATCACAATTGTTTTTAGTTTTTTGCTTGATATTTTACATTTGAAAGTATCGCAGTTGATCTCAATGAATTACAAGATTAAAGCAGCAATTGTTTTGCTAACGATCAGGTATTGTAGGTATAAATGTACACTTAAGCACTTCATCGTTTCTTTATTAAGGAATGTCACGTTTTGACCAGACTGCTGAACATAATCATGAGATATTATTTAGTTATAAGTTGAACAGAGAGCATGACTATTTTAATTTGTTCTACTTCAAACTATTTATGACGACCTCAATGATTTAGAAACAGCGGTATTCACTTATTTGGTTCATACTAATGAATCAAATACACGTACATGTGCACATAAAGTTTGACGTTTTTTTTATTAAATCAAGCCTTATTTACTTTTGATTGAAGTATTAATATCGTAATTATTTCAGACATCTTTGTGTTCGGACATGCTTTGTTTAAGTAAAAATAATTATTTCGTGCGACTCTAATACATGTGTATTTCCGACAACCAGATTTTCTCCTATAATAAATGACTCTAATTTTTTAACAAGAACATTTTGTGAGAATTCTACATATTTAAGTACACGCACACGTTTATTTTACAACCGGATGACGGTGGTAACACATTTCAGGCAAATGTGAGAAGTTAGTGGACCGTAACAATTGCGTTATTTGGGTAAATGTGCATGTATACCGGTTATAGACAATATTTTGGTAACTAAAGAATGAGTTGACATTTTTTTGCGTTGTATCATTTTCTGTACGATGTCAACAAGATTCCATTTAAGCAATCAAATTTTTGTAAAACAAGTGTCTTTTTATTAATACAAATATACATTTTAGTTCGCTACGACAAAATTACCTGTAATATTTTCTCAAAATCTTCAGACACCGTGTTTTGGAAATATTTCTGCGCATCTTATATTTTGCACACGAAACAAAGAATGTTCCGTTGTTCGAAAACTTGGAGTAATATCATATTTCCATCAACAAACTTAAAACTGGGGGGTGAATGTTATGTGTTCTTTTTACAGCAGGATGGCCACGGGCACCAACATGTTCACCGACGAAGAGACCAATAACTGGTTCAAGGCGTGCTTAGCACTCAATATAACGAAGGAAGGATTTGCTAACTTTCTGGGCACAGAATAACGGAATTTTCACACACAGCAATTCTCAACATGTGATCAAGTAAAACAGAATATCATGAGCCATCACAGATAAAATAAGCCGTCCTGGCGGAACACTAAAGCGGAAAACTGGACTATAGACTACTGGGAAATTGGAAAATGCTTCCTCCCTCCGGACGGATATAGCAGTGTTCATTCGGTCCAAGAATCGGACTTCAATGGCGTGATAAGCATCATGTTGAACTGCACACATTTCCAGAACTGTCTTTCCGCCTTATGTTTATCACCTCCACCGCATGATAAGCAATCTCCACTAGAAATGGTACTTTCTTTAAGCACGAGTGTCATAAATGTATATACAGTAGTGTGTGTATTTATTTGAGACTTTATTGAATGTATTTACGATGAGTAAGAGTCTTTTCAAGTAGCGTCATATATAATTTTATAAATTTATTTCATATGAGTTTCTAAACAGTGGACAATGGTTCTTTTTTTTCATGACATTGTACATTAATATTTAAAATTATATAAACATATCACTTGATCGTTTACCATAATATCTTGTTACTTAGGTCCGTCAGATAGTCCGAGATGTGCGTCACACTTCCGACTGCAAGGTGACATATGCTGATCTACAGAGCTATTTCAAGAGACTGTCAGCGCTTCTTGCTGATCCAAACAGCTTACAACATGACCAATCAGCAACCATAGCCCGCACGAGACTTAATGATGTAAGCTAATGAATTAAAGAGACCTGTTTTCATATTTACAAGTTTACAACGGTTTGTGACGTCTTGCACAAATACAATCATATTACTCATTATATCACAATATTATTACAGACCAAAATAACACTTAGGCTGTAGAAATGGATCTTGAAAAAGGTTGTTTTAATTGTAGAAAATGATTTGCCGAGCGTTTTATATACTTACATAATGGGTATCAATTGCATTTGTCAGTCCGTATTCACGTAACAGAATCCAGAAATATTTGTAATAATCTTTTTTTTAAATGCTAGATGGATTTCGCTTAAACGTTCAGAGCTGAATGTGTAGATGAGTGTTAAAGACATTTGTTAAGCTGCGATCTTGTTGGACAGAAATTGTACCCATTGTCATTGATCCTAATGGTGATCTTAAAACAAAACTATTGCAGCTGAAATATTGTTCATTGATAAATGTTTGGATGCAAGTTGAATGGTGTTAAACATGTGTGTGTACTCAAAAACAAAGTCTTGGTAGAGAAAGCTTAGCAGCAAAAAAGGGGAGTTAACAGTAAAATAATCTGACGACGTAAGAAACACATGAGTTTAATTTAAATGGACATGCATTTAATAAGTATACATTAATATTTAATCTTATCTTTGATATACACATATTGGTTTAAACTTATATTTTGGACATGATGTCATTATTAACGAAATGCAAAAAAAGTAATATTATATTCAATGCGGGGAATCACGTGGTCAGATTCGATAAAAAATGGCCGCCGATGCCTCGCTAAGAGGCAGAAATTGAGTCTTCAAACAGGTACATCTACCTTATTACTTACTTGTTTTTAATCGGATGACGCCTAGGATAGGGTCAGCCGGAAGAGGTTTCAGCGAGTATCAACCGTTTTCCTTTGGTTGGTCTGAGTGTGGAGAATTTTCATGGAATATTTCGCGAATTCCTGAACCGTCAATTGTCATTGAACACGGCAAAAATTAAAATCACAGTTTTTACACTAATTAACACTGTTTAAGTGCCAGTTGTTCATGTGGACGCATTTTGGTTGACAAAAAATGGATAACTTGATTGCTCATGGCGTTATTTTCAAGGTAAATTTGAGTTTCGATTGGTTTTGACGATTGTTATTGAGCACGGACATAGTCCTTATACATGGACAACTTCTTGAACAACGTACATGTCAAGGAATACCGTGTTCTCCGCAAAATAAGTCTAAAACAACCTCGCATTGGCATGTTCTGGTACATGTAGCGATACATATCTAATGTAAAGGCACTNTGAGTTTCGATTGGTTTTGACGATTGTTATTGAGCACGGACATGGTCCTTATACACGGACAACTTCTTGAACAACGCACATGTCAAGGAATACCGTTTTCTCCGCCCAATAAGTCTAAAACAACCTCGCATTGGCATGTTCTGGTACATGTAGCGATACATATCTAATGTAAAGGCACTGTAAATGTTAGTTTCGTATACGAAATTGGCTATCTGGATCGTCAAATTTGTATTTTCAATATGAATTTTATTGCTAGCCTGTTTCAGTGTAGCTGCTTTATGTTATGGCTTGCGAGTATTTGAAAATGTTGTTTTTCCTCCAGACAGTTTTATTTAAAAAATAATAATTTTGGATTGCTGTTTTTTGCTTGAAGATATCCCTTCAGGATATTGGCTCCGTTTCATAAACGTTCGTACGCACGGTTTCTTTCGTAAGAATACTACGCAGTTCGTAAGAAAATCCGAGCGTTTAATTAAACAAAATACTTACGCAACCACCTGTTACGAATTAGTAAGTTCCTATGTAAAAGTTATGAATGGTCAAGGGCTGTCGTAGCGTTCGCAAATATGGCCGCAATAACAGAGTGAACGTACAGTATTCACAAATTTTACAATATAAAAAAAAAGATTTAAAGTGCATTTTCGACAAAAGAAGCATGTCTTTTCTCTTGAAAAAAAAAACGGTAAATTGTTCTACATTTATCTTTAAGAAGTAAATTATAGAGAGCACAGTTGTTTCGCTTGTTTACAAAATCGCGACCAGAACAACATGTCAAATGTAAACAAAGTTTAATGGATTGTTAATTTCTGCTTTGGTAAGACATATTTTAACATGATATTTTCTAATTTAAAAAAATATTTTGTTAAAATTAAGATTTTTATATTTCATATGTCGGGAAAATATACTACAATTCTGCTAAATAAAATGAAATTTTATCTTATTATTTGAGTAAAACATGATTATTTTCTTCATAAAATCATGCATGATCAAGAGAGCAACAGTCATTTTGTGTAATTAAATACAGTGTTTAAATTTGATTATGGATATTTGTTATTAAAGCAGTTTGTGTTTTAGGTGAACAGATACTCCATGAATCATCAGGGAAAGGACCTGACTACTTGCACAGATGCATCTTGGGTGAAAGAAGTGATGATCACTTGAGCAACAGATTTTTCATCTGCTTGTAAGAACTTATGGTTTGCATATAGTGACTGTTATAATTCGTACCCCTTTAAATGAGTCTTTGTAACTCCGGTTTTACGAAAACGTATGCATCGGAACACACCAAAAGTACAAATATTAACACTATTTTGAGTTTGAATGTTAAGTTAATTTTCATAAAAGTTTTAACTAAGAATTTTGATTTGTAGGGAATCCATTTGAGACAAAGATTTCATAACATATCTAAATAAACAAAGAAACTTGTACATGCTAAAGTTTGGTGTATCCTGATGATTACCAGCCATAAGAGTTTCAACCATGACTGTCAGTTTTGTGTTATTCCAAATTATGTTAAGATACATTAGTAGGATAACAGTACATTTTTGCACTGATACTTTGTTAAGTTCATTTTTTATTTACAGAAATGTTGATGTGGAATCAGTCAAAGGATTTGCTGTAACTGTGTACGTCTCTTCACTATGTGGACATAAAGCGCTACAGCGTGTTGGAGATTAAGATCACTATGTACTGTTTTAATGGAGAAAATCTGTGAATATTTATGAAACAATTGAAATTCAAACATGAAATATAAATTAGAAAACATTTTCTTGTACATGCTGGAATTTTATTTTAAGTGTAAAACGAAAATAATTGAGAATAATTATTTTTAAACACAAACACAGTTTTATTATAGTAATAATTGTATAAACTTAAGAGAAATCAGTGTTTAAGTGATGTATTTAATTTAGTCTTTGACCTATTTAATACCTAAACTATGTTTTTTATGTTAATTGTTAGGGTTATGAAAATAACAATAAGCTGACTTTAAGGGACTTGTTCACAGATTTAGGCATTTTTTTAAGTATGTAAGGAGAAGCCTTAAATTGCTAGATTGTAACATCAAACGAGAATTCTTGAAGAGATAAAAACAGCAGAAAAATATAAGTACCCATGGGGGTCCTTAAATTATTTTGCCTTTACCACTCAGCCATCATGAATATTATATTTAAGCATTCATTTTATACTTGATATATGTCTATGTGAAAAACAAAATTTAACAGAAAGAACAGAATCATTAAAAATTATGCAATCATTACTCTTTATAATTTAATCCATTACACATGATGATTACTCATAAAATAGCTATATTTTCAGTTTGAGTCTACATCATTAGTGGCATTTTGCTGCCTGATTTACAGTATTCTTTTTTTTTGTATCTGGGAATACAATTTGGAAAATGGTCATTTTTATTATCTGTGCACAATTCCCTTTGATCTTTATTCATAGTTTTGTGATGAATGGAATGCCTAATACCATTTCAATAGTAAATGAGATTACGGGTAAGTACTTGTTAAACAATTTGACCGTACAATTTGCAAAGCCCTCTTTATTGTATCTCAAATTGTGAAAAGCAATTCTGTGATTTTTATGTTATCTACCATATAATTATTTTTTTGAGTTATAATGCCTTACTTACTATAACTATCAGTAAATGTAATTTGTGTAAGTTTTAAATGCATTAACTTGTTCAAATAAAAAAAATAATATATGAAAATATACATTTGTTTGTGTTGTGTAGTACATTTGCTTTTATGGCAACCAATTTATTTAAATGATACCATTGTTATTTTTATACGTTTAAAACAACAAATTAACTGAAAATATTAACATGGATGTACTTTTAAATTATGTCATAAATTAGAAAACAATATAAATACACAAGTCATAATTAAAGAGATTGTTTTTTTATAAACTTGTATCTAGTAGTTTTTATTTTTTTCTGAAAATAATGACTATTTCCAAAAATATTCCAGTCATGATGTTGTTAAAGCAATCTATGCATGGTAACAAAAAAGTTGCTCTGAATCAAACACAACTTTCATGGAACAATGAAAATTATCACAGAAAAACAAAAAAGTGTTTCCGCTAAGATATAAACTAATAACTAAAAATCTAGTATTGTTGTTCATTTGAAACATGATGAATTTCAAGCCTTTATAAATATGGTAAAAAGATGTTGTGTTGTGATATCATAATTTGGATCTACCACCACTGGATAAAATCTGCAGAGAACGAACGTTTATTAAACGGGGCCAATATCCTGAAGGGATTTCTTCAAGCAAAAAACAGCAATCCAAAACAATATATTAATAAAACTGTCTGGAGGAAAAACAACATTTTCAAATACTCGCAAGCCATAACAAAAAGCAGCCTCACCGAAACAGGCTAGCAATAATATTCCTATTGAAAATAAAATGTTGATGATCCAGATAGCCAATTTCGTATACGAAACTAACATTTACAGTGCCTTTACAATAGATATGTATCGCTACATGTACCAGAACATGACAATGCGTGGTTGTTTTAGACTTATTGGGCGGAGGAAACGGTATTCCTTGACATGTGCGTTGTTCAAGAAGTTGTCCGTGTATAAGGATCATGTCCGTGCTCAATAACAATCGTCAAAACCAATCGAAACTTAACTTTATATTGAAAATAACGCCATGAGCAACCGAGTTATCCATGTTTTGTCAACCAAAATGCCTCCACATGAACAACTGGTACTTAAACCGTGCTAATTAGTGTAAAAACTGTGATTTTAATGTTTGCCGTGTTCAATGACAATTGACGGTTCAGAAATTCGCGAAATATTCCATGAATATTCTCCACACTCAGACCAACCAGAGGAAAACGGTTGATACTCGCTGAAACCTCTTCCGGCTGACCCTATCATAGTCGTCATCCGATTAAAAACAAGTAAGTAATAAGGTAGATGTACCTGTTTAAAGTCTCAATTTCTGCCCCTTAGCGAGGCGTCGGCGGCCATTTTTTATCGAATCTGACCACGTGATTCCCCGCATTGATATTGAAAGAACATCTTCACCTTATGTAGCGAAAAATACTTGTTGCGGTCATAATTTTTTTATTTTATTGCAGCTAATGTGAAAGGATACAGTTTGACAAAATTAATTCTTGCCTGGAACCAACCTCCTTATTTTAGCTCACCTGAGTATAACTTTGTCATGGTGAACTTTTGCCGTCGTGCGTCGTTCGTTGTCAACATTTGCCGTTTGAATACTTAAGAAGCCTCATTTATTGCACAATCTTCATGAAATTCGCTAACTCACTGCCAAGTTATTAAGCTAAAGTAAAACTTGCTGAACACTCTGGAAGTCACATTTTTAGCCTATGAAACGTTCTCACAACGTGTTCTTTAATATCTTGACCGAGTTTGGAAGAGGTTACAAAACATTGCCACCAAAAGGGCAGGGCAGTTTTCTTTAAAAGGCTATAGTTAAACCTTGTTAACACTCTAGAGGTCGCACGTTTTGCCTAAACGTAACGAACTTTCTCAGAACTTTTGTCCTAATTACTTCTCAACTTAGTTTAAAACTGGTTCGAATAGGATGCACATTTACGTCACAAGTTAAATTTAAGAAAAAGCATGTGAGCACTTAAAAGGCCACATTTATCGACACATCGTCGTGAAACTTGATCAGAAACTTTTTCCATATATCTTAGTTTATTTTGAATTGCAGTCACTAGCGGTCAAAAGCAAGGTCACTAGGTCAAATAAGATTAAAAGCTTGTGAACGCTCCAGAGGTTAAATTTATCGCCCTATCTGCATAACATTTTGTAAGACCGTGTGTCCAAATAATACTTTTAACGAGTTTAGAACTGTGTAAAGTTTAATCAAAATCTTGATTAAATAGATTTTTTTAAACTCTACAGGCCACATTTATTCCTCAACCTTCATGGAACGTTATCGGAAAAATTGTCCTAATGCTAGTTCATCTGTAATACAACTGAAGCAAGTGGAATCAAAAACTAGATTACTGAGTCAAATAAAAGAAAAAGGATATGAACACTCTAGACGTCACATTTATTTCCAATCTTCATGATACTTGCTCCGAACATGTTTCCCAATTATTTCTCTACCGAGTTTAAATCTGGGTCAGGTGGAGTCGAAAACTAGGTTACCTGGTCAAAGTACCAAGAGCAAGGCAGTTTTCATAATCTGGCTATAGTTAACCCATTGTATCACTCTAAACATTCTGCCTTGTAACCCACTCAGAACTGGACTGACTTAAACATGATAGTGGATTGTTACAAAACAAACTACAGCCAGCTGTTTCGGCAGTAGTTTCATCTTGAAACGCTACCTAGTCAGAACAGTGACTTTATAACGTCAATTTACATGAAATCTTAGGACGCTTAAACAGACATTGAAATACACAACTATTCATATTTCAGTTTACTATCAAAGATTATTGCGTACATTTTATTGTAGTTTTGAGCAAACAAAACCCATAACAACATTTGGCACTTGCTTATAGTTGCAGAATGATCGCATGTCTCTAAAAGAACTGGGCGAGCTGTTGAAAGAGGCCTATCAAACACTTTAAAATGCGCAAGAGGCTGGCAAACGTTTTTCTAAGGAGGCAGAACGGACCTTAGCAGAAGCTCTGCTGACATGTGAAAATTCTATACGGACTGGGGAACAACGTCTTAAATGCACAACAAAAATTGGTGAACAACGCCTTAAAAGCAAGACACATGGTGGGAAACAACGCCTTAAAAGAATGACAAAGGTTGGGGAACAACGCATTAAAAGCAAGAGACAACATGCGGAACAGTGCCTCGAAAGCAAGATACAGCACGGGGTACAACGCATCGAGGATAGTATCGCGAGCATGCAACAGGCAGCGAACATTATCCTTTCCAAAATAAAATGAATCCTATTTGTACAAACATTTGGACAAATAATCCATTTCTGAT
>VMBQ01007157.1:0-50481 GCA_007657795.1 Dreissena rostriformis | reverse complement strand
GTCAGCATACATTCTAGTCTCTCGCTATACGGAATGTTTGTTATGTTTGGATTAATCTTTGATACACAATTATAAAAATACAATCTTAAACAACGGTTGGATGGACATTCAAATAAGAAATAATATTCTGTTTCAACCTGATTGGGCTCATAACACAATACGCACAGTCTCTCTTATATCTTTAAGTTTCTAAACCGCCCGGTTTCAATTCTCAGCGGCAAGGTGCCTGTTCTTATTTGAGCAATGTTAGATCTTAAGTGCTTTGGGTGTGCCATATATAAATTATTTTAACATCCAAGTTCATGTTTAATATACCGGTTAGTCCTGAGCTTGGGTTGGGATACGAGGTCGTGTTGTCATTGGTCATCATCCGTACGTTTAAATGTCTCTTTAGCATGACACAAAACATTGTCCAGCGACATGTTGCTCATCGATTTAGACGTATACAGATTGGGTAAAATTAATTGTGTCTAGTCCTTAATCGTTATAACGACTGGTATTCTCACCTTGTTGCCGATGAAGAACATACTTATATTTCCTGAAATACATAATGTGTTGTATTTTTAAATAGCAAAAGCAGTATATGATACGAGAGATATTATACGAGAGACTTTGACATTGTTTGACGCTTCGTGTATCGCGCAAAATATCGTGTGTCGCTTCGTGTGTCGAGCACAATATCGTGTGTCGCTTTGAGTATCGCGCAAAATATCCTCACATTATGCAGCAACAATCGCTGAAGGACCTTAGAAACTTAGAAATACACACACAATAATGAAACTCAATATGAAGAAGTGAAACATCAGAAGCTGCAGCAGTATTGCAGTTTTATCATACACACCTCTGTGGTCCTTTATTTATGGCGGAACCAATTGCCAAAACGGTACAGTACGGCACAAAACGAAACAACATATACACATAGTAGAATAAAGCTGGGGTCACCGCCTTGGAACGGTCAATGCTAAGCATTGGGGGTTTAAACCAGTTAATGAGCGCTCAACCTCACACTTGGCCCAGCAATATTCATGATACATATAAGTGTAAATAAAATTTAACCTCATAGCATTGCAACTCAAATTAAACAGTAATAAAAGGGAATTAAAACGCATTCAATTTAATTACTATTTTATTACTCAATGGTTGAAAGGAGACCAGAGCAACAGAGTTACAACTTTTTGAGGCACGATGAAATGAAATTACTAACACGCATCAACTACATCCCTTCTTTATACAAAAAAGATTTCAGAATATAGCATCATATAGTTAATATTTCAGATCATCATCGCGCACCTACAGGAAGAAGCAGCAATATTGGGTGTAAAAGATCCAAATTACCTACTTGATTGTTTATGTGACTAATTCAAAATAAATAAAACGAAGCTTAAAAATAAATTGATCAAGAAACTACCATCAGAGAAAAAATAATTATGAATAAAGTTGACCGATATAAACTAGAGTACATGTACCTATCATGTAGCTAAAACAGTGTCGGTTGTTCGTAGCATATTATATCAATTATATTATATATTATATCAAGACATATTATCGGGGGAATAATTCTTGGTACATTTGCCGGAGTACCCGGATGAAACCCCATCTCTCCGGTATGGTTACCACGTATGGTTACCACCAACCAAACTCACACTAAAATTGTCAACCTCCGCGCAGAGATATGATTGAAACAAGCATAGCTGGATCAAATCCCTGCCGTCATACACAACCACGTGGTGATAGCCAAGCCACGTGATACAATAATGGCGTCTTACAGTATCAACGGCATAGATAACAATGCATATACGCCGAAAACTAATGTGCCGGAGAATCGTTTCCTTTATGGAAACAAAAGAGTTTTAAGTTTAACCGGAAAAAAAGGCATTTAGATAATGATCTAAAATCCCTTCCGTTATCATCAACTACGTCATAATAACCGAGCCACGTGGTACAATAATGGCGTCTTACAGTATCAACGGTAATTTTTAAATTTGTAAAAAGTAATTTTTACTTTTTTAATTTAAGATTTTTTTTATTATGAACCTAAACTTGAACACTATTTTCAAAAAATAAAAGAAAATGATACTCCTTTCTATAATATAATACTTAAAAAAAAAAACATCTTATCTAATCTAGAAGGATCTTCTTGTGATGGCAGAGGTTGTATGCGAGAGCATGGGACGACAACTCTGCGTGGAGATTGTAAAACTGTCTGGGTTCTGAAATTGGGTTATTATAATAGTAGCGCATGCGCACCCCATGTTAATTCCCCATACGACATTAGAATGCATTCAACACCATTAACACAATCATTAATCTTTTTTACGTACAATTTCATTCATTTACTTTGAATATCAATAACACCAAATGAAAAATGCATTAATTATTTTGAGGAGAATGACATACATGTTCTTGAAAAATAGGTTACGAAATACCAATATTTTAACACGTCCGTAAAATACTGCTATTTGAAAAAATACTCGCTAACCAGTTCGCATACAGTTAAGGTTTTTTTTTTTGTTCTTGCACTTGTTCAACTTGTTTAATTACAAAACATAACACATGAAGAAATTAAACACCTTTGTTTATGTTTTTTGTTCTATTTCAATATGGGGAGTAATTATCTTCATATCATTTAAATATCAATGCATACATGTCAGTTTTAGTATTATGTTCGTTAAATATATATTAAGAATACATCCACATGGCCAAAAGGAACCATTTGGTCAGACATTTTGAACTTCGGCCTTTTACCGGTCTTGGCAGAACGTTCATTTGAATGTTATTTGCATCAGTAACGTTATATGACTTTTTATAACATATGTGTTTATTTAGTTTTAAAATTTGATATCAATTGTAATCACCGGCTTCAGGTAGTCTTTAATTTTATAAATTGACATAAATAATGCCTGTAAGCAAATATCGCCAATAATCAATACTCGTTTGTATAGAAGTCGATTATCCTGTTTATTGTTTTAGAATCGGTTCCGTTTAACCCACCTTTATTGTGATGTTTATTTGTACTTATTCATTGATTGAAAAAGGCTGTTAAAACGCTCCTTTAAAATAGGCATACATGTTTTGTTTTTTCAACCTTTTCTTGTATACCAAAATTTTAATCACAAACGGCGTTTGAAGGAACGACGTATAGCTCGCGGCATGTACATGTATTGTTAATAAAAATCATACCAATACTAGTTAAATTATAAAACACAAATAAACAATAGTTCCGTACCAATGTCTTTTTTCTGCTGTTTTACCTTTTGGTTGGTTAACAGATCGAGTTTAATGTAACAATAAACCATAAAGTTGTTTACCTGAAGAATCAATCAATGTTCTATTTGCATAACGTTATGTGTGATCCGTTCAAATAAGAATCGGACTAGTATACCTTTCATTGTCGTTTCAATATGACTTTTCAGATACATGTAGGTTGTGCATTTGAATATACTAATTGATCAACTGCAACCAGTTTTAGCATTAAATCGAAGTATATTTCAAATAATTATTAATGATCTGTGTATGCATGGTATATGGGCGTTAGGTATAGTTAACGGTAATTGCAGGTTATTCCACTGACAACTTTATAAATAAGCATTTTATAGTATTTATTTTGTACTAATGTCGATATTTTTACCGCTGGGATGTCTCTTCGAAACGATTTCTTCTCAGTTGCATTATTTGAAAATATGTGTGGACTGGGACTTAAATAACATGTGTTTGTACTACTAAAATAGGATTGCTTACCAAGGAGTAATATTTCAAGCATGAAAGTCTAGATGATATAATCTATGGCGTATTTAAGTTTATAGAACAATTTCATCAAAACACAACAATCACAAATTGTATTGTAAATCATAAGTTATACACGTATACAAATGCATGTTTATATCTGAAAACAAGTAATATACTAAATTGTATTGTGGTATAAAAAAAATCGCGTATGTTTTTTTAAAGTGAATGTCATGTAAGAAGAAAGAAGTATTATCTTTTCTATGTTACGCAAAAAGTAATATGTGTATTTTTCATAAAACATAATACACGTCTTGTGTTCAGCTTTGTATTAGGCATTTCTTATTAAATTGATATAAACACAATTTGTATTTGATAAGTGGATCTTCTTCATTAAAAAAAATACCCAGTGAAGATGGACGTTTTTTCGTCCGTGCATGTTTATTAAAATTGTGTATAAATCATTGTTAGTATTTGTATATGGAAACAGCGTACTGATCTGACTAAGAAGACTTAATCAAGTACAATCCAAAAAATGAATAAGTGCGTGCAAACCTATTTACTCAGGTACTTTATTTACTTTATTCCATAGATCTATATTTGTGCAGTCGGTTTACTTTGATTCCAAGGAGTCTGTGGAGTAGGGTTCCTTCATCATGCCAAGGAATGACGGTCCCAGTCGACTATGTCTTCGTGCACGTCACCGACCACATGAATGCAGCAACGTCGCAGATTGCTCCAAATACGTCCAAAATCTTCAGACCGGACATATGCGAGACATGAGTAAGTTCATACTTTAAAAGATTTGTGTGTTGATTTATAAAATTCATTTAAACATATTGTGTTTTATGCTTTGAGATAAAAAAAAAATAGTTACAAGTAATGGTATATGATATCATCGAAGACGTTATTTCTGTCATGTAATTATATCGGCTGGAGTCCTTACTGGTTGTTTCGCCCGTTCAATCGCGGCGAGTCCACTTTTCCAAGTCTGCATTGATTGTTATTGTGGTAACATGTATAACATATGGTTGTATCAAAGAACAATTCGCATTATGGTAATTAACATCACAGTTTGCAACACATGGCATATGTTCACTATTTATTTGTGATATAGCTTACATCTTCTTGATCGGTGTAGATGCAAATGTGTATGAAGGCCCCGGATGGAGCAATAAGGGCACGCATACTGAGGGCTGCAATTCAAAACCATTTGCGGCGTCTTTCATTGGGAAATTCGAGGATCACAACCCAGGCGAGAACATGCTTAAAGGTGGGTTGTGTGGCTAGGCAGCGAAATTGCTTTATTATACAGTCTCGAAGCTGTAATGTACTCTGCCTACCAAACTTACAAACATGTACACTAATTGGTTTATCTTTTGGGATGTAAACAGGTTTGGATTTGTTAATAACATGTTTACAGTCTGCATACATAGATGTACACATAATTATATTCGTTATTTACCAATCAGCTGCACAGAATCTGATAGCTTGCGGCGTACAGACTGGGAAGATTAAGTGTGAGTTCAAGTTGAAAGGCCACACAGATGTATCCACGAAGGGCAAGCCGTGTCCTAACAAAATGATATATGGTCTCATTCAGAAATGGCCGCGTTTCTATAAATTTATTATATATGCCATTTTAATAATACTGAATAACAGTAGTATACGTAGTAAAACGTTTTGGCAGTAGTAGTTGTAGCAGCAGAAGCAATAGTAGTTATGCTTTTATCTAGTTTGCACTTCTTTGAAATATAAAGAAACGATCTTTGAAATTCTCCTATGTTATCTGTACATTTACACTTTAAATGTATTAAATAAACAGCGTTAATTTCACTGTTATGATGATATATGTTTTGACTCCCTTAAGACGCATTTCATTCCACACCACATCATGCCAGGGTCAATTTTCTGTCACTATGCATTTCTTATAATTCTTCGCCTGGAGGCCTGACTTTGCCATCGGCAAATGCAAATGTTCTGATATCACAGTCTGGTTTTCAAAAGATAATTCACAATACTTTGGCGCACACATCGTTGTTGGAATAATGTTTACGAGCAATAATATTTTGTGTATGAAATATATGGAAATATATAATATAATACATTTTTGGCAAATGTCAAATATATGTGTCGATTATATCTTTATGTCTACGTGAATGTGACAGATATTTCTGTATTATTTTCTTTTTTTTTTCTGTTTTCTGTATGTTTGTTGTTTTATAATAATAAATAATTGGCGGTCTGTATACAGGCAGTTTTAAGTATTATGCAAACTTGACATGTGCTTCATGTATAATTGACTGTATAAACAATACAGTTAAATATATATGCCTTTGTATCTTTTATAGTTAACGACACTGTGTCAGCAATATCCGTTAAAGAAGACCTAAGTAATATTTTTGTAGTAAAAGAGTCGTTCTGTGATTTTGAGAAGGATTTCTGTGAGTGGAGACAGGACATCGGTAGTCAGTTTGACTGTTCCGTCACAAAGGCTTCTCGGATTGTGCCGGAAAAAAAACAGGTCCTACTGGTGATAGAAACGGCACATTCACAGGTTACAATTTCTGATCATAATTGGTATAATGTCAAATAATAATTGCTTTATAGTTCATTCAATTTGTGGAACTTAATTACTTATCAAGAAACGGGTATGTGGAGTGTTACTGGTCGGCAAATTTATATAAACAAACCATATTTAGCAAGCGAGGTTAAGCAGTCACGGTGACTGGTAATTATATAAATATATATATATCGATTTAGATAGAAGGTTTCCGTTACGTTTGGCGTGACATTAATACAATAAAATAAATGGGTAACGCGATGTTTTCGTGCTTTTTCGGATCATTTAGTTTTTCGATTTGTTCTAATTTACCAAATTAAAAACAACGTTGTGGTATTATTGGATTTGGTTATCGTAAAGAGACAAATAACATATGGGGGCATTGCACTCAATGTGGTGTTCTGCTGATTGGTATCGCAAAAGTTGATTGTGCGACATCACATTTTAGCGAAGCTGATCACACGTTTGGTAACATCGTCCTGAGCTGTATTGAAGCTAATGAAAAATGGTAAGATGAAACACACAAACTTCTAGAAACATGCTGGATAAGGCGACTCAACACTCTTCTATGGAATAAATAAAAACGACACATAAATATAAAAACAATACTTAATGCGAGAAGTTCTCTTCCATTTTTACCATGTAACCGTTATATCAATATAATATACATTTTGGGCGCCTGTCTATAACACACAGTTTTAATCAGCGTAAATAACTTAACACAAGAACGACACATCAATATGAAACAAAACTAAATGTTAAGCGTTCACTTTAAATTTTACTGTTATTATATCAATATAATGAACGTCACGGACGCCAGTGTATAACACACAATTTTAATATGCGTAAATAAAGAAATAAAAAGAAATACAACGGCACATAACTTTAAAATCAAGACTGCATGTTAAAAAGTTAACTGCATTTTTTACAATAAAATCGGTATAATCCCGGGCGCCAGTCTATGGCAAATAGTTTAAATCAGCGGAAAGTCCTTTCCTGTGGTTGCAGGATTTAAGAAGACAATTGCTCGATTGTGCATTCGAACTAATGAATCTTGAACTCATGAACTAATATATGTATACACCCCTGAAGAAGACGTATAGTCGAAAGCACTAGGGTATAAGATAACTAATTTTTACACTGTTTGAGCAATTTCTTTCTCATATATGACTTATTACTAATTGTTCCTGTATCCTCATAGGATCCCGTGTTTTTGGAAGTGAATTCGTTGGTGTTTTATTATATTTCTCAACCATATAGAAATATATTGATATATTGATAAGTTAACAGCATAGCATTTAGGAAAAGATCAACGTAACCTATACGTTCAAACATAAACTTTTCGCCATTTCGAGTTTGTTTGCTTAATATTGAAATAACTTTATAACGTTCACACTAGCACTTAAATGTATTAACATGATATTTTAAATTTGAAATGAAGACTGCAAGAACAATCAGATCAGTGACTGTATCTTATGTATTTGTAGGGTTCTATATCCTTGCCGACGCCTCAAATAACGAATGGAAACAGACAAAGCTTCGTTCTCCCAATATACCAGTTGGGTTGGGATATCAACCAATTTGCGACACATTTGACTACATGATGTTCGGAAAAGACATGGGGACACTTCAATTGCGTGTGTTTTAGGATGGGCGTATTTCCAGAACCTCGAAAATTATCTGGGAAAGGCAAGGATCCCAGAGAGATGAATGGAAAAGATTGACATACAAATCAAGGATTTTTTGTTTGACGGAACATTCCATGTGTGTATTTTTATTCCAATATCAATTACAATACTGTACTATTCATTCATTAGATTCATTCATTTATCCCTATCACGCGATTTTCTTTACTTTTTGTTACTCTGTTACAATATCGAAACGCAGTACTAATGAGATAAAATAACATATTTAACAAGACGTCCTTATTGGGTATACGCATTGTATTGAAATAAAAACTAATTTTAATTTAATGTTGTAAGTAATGCAGTTGTTCAGAACTCGAGTTTACTCGATACTGATGTTACAAATATATACACCGTTCTATGTTACAAACATCATGTGGTATATTTCTATATTTCAGTTTGAGTTCACTGCAAAGATAGGAAATGGCTACCTAAGTGACATCGCACTCGATGACATACGCATCAAACAAGGCATTTGCTGAACTTTATTTACAACAGATAATCTTCTGTGTCATCATTGTTTTATTTTATCATTTTATATTTTGACTTTGTGGAAGTGTATCTTGTTTGCCAGTGTGCATATATCTTAATTATATTGTATCTGTAATATAAAACTATATGTTAAGTCTGTGTAATTATTTTTGATAGTTCTAAAACGTTGGAATAGGACACGGTCTGAGCGAACGGTATATAACAATGATTGACTGTCTCTTTTTACGTATACAAGTTGTTACAATAGTTATACTAATACATATAAATAAAACAAATAGCTTTTAAATTAGTTTTCTGTACAATGAAAGACTGATTAAAAATCCAGAATGGAAGAGTTTTGACAACCAAGTGCGATAACAACCCAAGGATAAATATACAAATACAAATACTAGTAACGAACATTATTTAAAGAAACCTGACAATGCCAATGAAATATTAATGAAACTCCATAACAGTTATCGACGCGAGAGTTATTGTTCACTTATCAATAACTATTCGCAGTATCCGCCGTAAAATCTCCATAGCTGGTCGTGTATAGTAGTAGAAGCAGAAGTTATGTTGTAATATTTAGTTTACGAATTTATTGAGGATGCCTTCGTTGATGCCATCGGAGCATGATTGCTGCGTTTACACTATGTTCCCGGCGACCACGGCAATCACGTTTCGAGCCACCGTGGAGGAAACGGGATGAACGTGAGGCAACGTAGGGGAACGGGATAGCCAAACGTGACACAACGGGGTTGCCGTGGTTGCCGTGCCCAAATTTTAAACTGTCAAAAAATTTGCCACGGCAGCCACGGCGGAAATGAGAACGTGATAGAACTTTTTAAACACAACAAAACTTGACAGTACGTAGCAGGCCGTAACAGAACCCGAAAAGGTTCCGTACTCTGACGGGAGTACTATTCATTCCCCGACAGGTCAAGTTTCTATCAAGTTTTGTTACGTTTTGTAACGTTTTGTCAAGATTACCACGGCAAGCTAGGATAATTGACAGCCGTTTTGCTACGTGTTTATTCCGACCCGTTACGGTGTGTTGCGTTTTGCAGGCAGATGTGTTACGACACGTTGAGTTGTTGTACGGTCTGACACGATTCGCGCGGTCTGAAGATGAGTTTATAAAAGCCGTGCTATTCAGGAAACTTTCATTTCAGTCTGAACACTCGATCAGTATAATGCCACCCTAGAGAGCGCCGAAGAAAGGCTCTCCGCGCTGCAAAGGACGCTCAAGTTGAGGAGCAACCTGAAAGTCCATGCCTACCACCGCACGATCAAGAAGAACCCACTGCTCCTGTTGATCATCCCCTAACACATGAGGAAGAGGTGCAACTTCAATCCATATGAAACGATACTGGGCATCTTCTAATGCAAGGAGAGGGATACTGTAAAATCCCTTATAGTTGTGGTACAGTGAACCTGTGTTTGGTGGCCTGCTGATAGCAACATGCTTCCCGTCTAGAGCCCCAACTGCATGTGGCAAATTCCACTTGTCTTCAAATTTCTGGGAGATAGATCTCCACTCATTGGGTGTCACAGGAAGGGTGAACACTTCGTCTTTGTAGGCCTGGACAACAGCGCTGCATACTTCAGGAACCATATGACAAATTGCTGCCTTACTGCACCGAAACGCATAGGAGAGCGACGAGTAATTGTCCCTTGTAGCCAAATGCCTCAGAGTCAGTGCCAGTTTAAATACAGGTGAAAGGGCAGAGCGAATCTTCGTATCTTGTTTTGAAATGACTCGAGATATCCTTTCAAGGATCTCGTCTAATAGTTCTGGGGGCATCCTCAGATAATTCTGAAAGGTGTTGATATCTTCGTTGCGGAGTTCCCTGGTAAGAAATGCATGAAAGTGCCGTTGCTGCTACCTTCTAGCTTCCGATAGCCATGGACAAACCCACAGTGACTTTGGCCTCCATCTTCGTCTTTTCCCGGACTTTTGTGCTTCTTTCAGCTCTTTAAAACGCAAAGATTTTATTAATGCTGCAAATAAGCAGGCAAACACAAAATCATCCTCGTCGTTCACATCCATGTCACTGAAATTATTTTGTTATAATAAATACTGTTACTTGAGAGTTCTCTTTTATACCGGGAGCACAATCGTGCCCGAAACCTCTCGGATGTCCACGTTTGATCCGCACGGTACCTTGACAAAACATGACAAATGAATGACAAACGTGTACAACGTATCAGACCTGCATGACAAACGCAAACAACGTGCGAGAACTTAACAGAACGCATCGTACCTTGAAGCAACATTTATACATCCGTGGCAGACCGTGGATGAAAACTTAGCGCACCGTCGAAGGGCCGCGTTTTCGCTTCGACGGCACGTCACGGATACCTTGATAAACCGTGAGCAAACTTAGCACAACCTAGCAAACCTTGGATTAAAGGTCAACGAATGCAACAGACACACGGCGCGATACGTTTCGGACATACGGGACTGCCGTGGCTGCCGGGAACATAATGTAAACGCAGCAGATGGTAGTCATTTATCCGACAAGGATTCTATGTTTTTAGTAATTTCATGTTATAAATTAGCGAAGACTATTCTGTTCTGTTGCTCGGCATACTCTATTTCAACAGTTGCAATAATAAATATTAATTAAATGCTAGGGGTCTATAAGTGTCAATCAATCATAAGAGTGTGTTGGGGGAACAAGAAGTTTGAGTGAGTTATTCATTTATTTAATTGGTGTATACAGTGGGGTTAGGGATTTTGTTCCGCAAATAAGGATTTGCTAAGGGATGAATATTTTGAGGGATTAATCTCTAACAATCCGTTTTTTTTTAGGGATTAATCTCTTACAAACCCTTCTTGGGTTTATTAAGGATGCGTACGGGTGAAAAGGCGGTGTATAGAATGTGAATTTTTGCTAGAACTGCGCATGCGTAGGGCTGAAAAGGCGGAGTTATTATCGCGAGCTATGGCTGAATAGGGATGCTAGCATTCTGCGCATGCGCACGGGTGAAAAGGCGGAGTTTAGAATAAGAGCTTTTGCTAGTACTGCGAATGCGTAGGGCTGAAAAGGCGGAGTTATTATCGCGAGCTGCATTAAAGCAAAGATCTATAAATAAACACATATCTCGGTCAGCTGCTGGAGCGTGCGCGTCGCGACCGGGGCGAGAGTCACCCGCAGAAGATTTTCTTGAAGACTGGTCGGATAGGGGAACTTCTGCGGGCGGTTCTGCTAATCCAGCTTATGTCCTTTTAAGGACAACCAGGCATGAATTGTCTTCTAATTGTCTACCAGCGCACATTAAGGTCTCATTGGCTATCGTGCGCTGGTCTATTTTGATCTAAATTATCTCTTTGGCGAAAACCCGGGCAGCCGGGATAAATTTGACCTAATTTGGCTCAACATTAAATATTTCCTCCTGAAAGGTCACAAGGACAGGTCATACCATTGAACTCGTGAAGAGGCGGAAACGACCTGCAACTAAACTCTTAAATACTACAACAATAAACACAGATCAGAAACATCCACTCGGACCAATAGAAATTATCGGGAATGCAGCGCAAACGAAATATTTATCACGTGACATCAATCGGGCAGCCGCTAAATCTCACTCTGTTATCTGGCATTTTCATGCGCTACGGCAGCGTGTCATAACAATACACAACATTTCATGACTTCGCACAATAGAACTGAACACATTTGAAACATGAACAAGTTTTGATATTTATAGTAGCATTGATAAATTAAATGTGATTTTAAAATAAAACATATAATATTTGAAATATTTTTATATTTTCGATGGTATAAAATAACAATCCTTTGAGAGATTATAGGCCCAGTAAGACTATTTAAAAGTATCCGTCCGCCCCCACACACAAAACGAAAAGAAAAGAGAAAGGTCCCCCCACACAAAAACAAAACAAAACAACACAGTCTAAATAAAATAATAAAAAATAAAATAAACAACACACACTTAATGTCGCTTTTTCTTCAACAAGTATTCTGGATACATACTCTTTATTAATGCTTTATAATAACAATGCGACTTCCCTATGAGTTATGTTAAGGGTCACCTTAACCAGTTTGACCCTGAACAGGTTTCACCCCTGACCCCGATTTCTCAAATATTCTTAAGTCGGCGTTAACCGAAGTAAACTTACACATACTTTTCCATATGGCAATGTATTAAGCAAAATCTTGATGTGAACATATTACACTAGTTGATGGACAATTATATGCGGCGTGTTCTGAGAAAACTGGGCATAATGCTTGTGCGGAAATTGTCATCCAAGATTAGCCTGTGCAGTCCGCACAGGCCAATCAGGGACAAAAATTTCCGCTTTTATGGATTTTTTTGTTTTAATCATGTCTCTTCTTAGTGAAAATCAAGTTAAGGCAGAAAGTGTCGTCCCGTATTAGCCTGTGCGGACTGCACAGGCTAATCTGGGATGACACTTTACGCACATGCATTATGCCCAGATTTCTCAGAACACGACACATATGTGAAATAAACACAAACAATCACTATTTTGTGCTGTTTCATAAAGAATCGTTATGCAAATCAATGAAATACTAATAATCGACTTAATCCATAAATCCTTAGAAGAAACTTAACCGGGATAAGATGCTATGAATTGCCCGTTTCAATGTTGCGTTCCAGTTTTATGTGTTCAAATCTTATATTTGAATGTGGTTTAAGGTTTGCTAGTTATTTGGGAAAATTATCACTTTTGATGTCTTACAAGTATTTTCTGCTTTTTACAACGCTTACTTTAAAATTTAACTTCATTATACACGCCGGGTATGCGAATACTTTTATGACGGATGGCACTTCACTAACAGAGAACAACAAAAGCCACGCGCGAGAGGTGAGTTCTTCAGCTTTTTTGTATTTATGTTCTGTTCATTTGGTTTCTAGACACGGAACATTGTTTGGGTGATTAATGGTATAGCACTTCGTATTGAGAAGAAAGAAATTCGCGGAAAAACGGTGAGATAATATATTTAAAAAAAGATAAAATTCCATCGATAATCAGCATGAATTGTATGATCAGTACATATTTTTACAAAATAAACATACTTGGAAATAAATCAAGAACGTGCTTACTATTCGAAATAAAAGATCAATATATTCAGTAATGTTACAACATGTTACATTTTAGTTTACTAACGTATTAGAGGAAATTCAAATGTTTTAAGAGTCGCATGCACATTTTTCATCTGCACTTCGTTTACCGATCATCTAAAAAACGATGGCACTTCGATTCCCGACTTCTAGACACTTTTTTCCAGATATAACACACTGTTTTTAGTGAATCAAAAATGCAGAATTCGCTGTGGAATACTGTTAAAGTAAGCAGGCAATACATAAATATGTATGTACTTACGTAAATTAAAAACGAATTACCGAAGCATGCTCTTATCCCTTTGAAATAGGATTATGATTTGGTATAAATGTGAAAGATAAATGTGAAACAAATTGGATATGTCTGATGATTAAAATCTATATGACCATACATTTTAAATTACGTTCGTTGTAGCTAAACGGTTGATCTAAAGCATGTATCTTTATGTCCTTATGAAGGTTCTAAGGCTATTTACTTATATATTAGATAGCATGTCATGAATAATCACTCTGATTAAACTGCCTCTCAGAGAATAATATCAGCAGCGATGCATGTCCGAAATTCTATTGGAACGTTTTGGCTCAATGCAAGTAAACGAAAATAGCAATAAAAAAACGGGCGGGATCGATTTAATCACACGACAGTGGTGTAAAAAGTTATGCATACCCGTCTTTGTTTTAAATATAAACACAACACATGCTGCGTATGAAGTTGCATATACGTGACACAATTATTTATTGAGTGAGTCGGAGCTAATGAATGCCGCCGACGGTTCGTTGTTGGACATTAGTTTAGAAGAAGAATTGTGTACAAGCGAACGGTTCTCGTGTGGAATTTGTGAGGCCAGTTATGCTAGGAAAGCCAACTTGAAGCGTCATTTGACGTCATTTGACGACACATGAGGATGGATGCATAAAGTGCTCAGTGTGCACTCAGTTTTTTAAGACTGAGGAAGATAAAAGGAAACACATCGAGGACAAACATAGGCCAATCATGTGCGAAAGTTGTGGAAAGGTTTTTTCCACTCGTAACTACATGGAATTCCACAAGAAAACCAACGAGGTAGAGGTTGTGAACTTTGACAAGAAATGTCCATTTGCAAATTGTGGGAAGATATTCAGGCAGAATTCTAAATTTCAAGACCACCAGAACACGCACACAGGAGCAAAACCATATTCGTGTGTACATTGTCGCAAGACAGCCGGTATGCCCAACATGAACATGTTCTCGTTTGCTCGAAAGAAAAAGTGTTCAAGTGCCATGCATGTGATACAGTGTACAATCATAGAGCCAGTTTGAGAAACCACATGGTCGCGGAGCATAGTCAGCAGAAGTTAGTCTGTACTTGTGGCGCGACGTATAAGTACATGAGTGGCCTTGTTCGTCACAAGAACTTCTCTGGTCACGTTTAGTCCGTTTCATGTCATTGTATTGTAAAAGTTGTGTTACTTTGTTTTGTTTCTTTCCTCAAATGACGCATACAAGAGTTCATAACATTTAACTTTTTGTTTTTATGTTTTATTTTGTCAGCTGCATATGATTTTATTGTGATAAGGTTCAAATGTTACTTAGCATGATTGTATTGTTTCTGCTTTTTTCATTTTGTATTTATTTTCAAAACACGATGTGACAATCATGAAGATACATGTATACCGCATGCTTAATTCTCAATCGCTTTTTTCATCAGTGTTTATATACTAGTAAGTCTACTTAATTAATAAATGTGCATTTTTTATGCAAACAGGGAAAGTTTTGTATTTGCATGATGTTAACCCATAGAACATTGAAGTACATGTATATTCAAAGTTTAAAGTGCAGTCTCGGGTTATTTAATGTTGTTTACCTTTGTTTTACAGAATATATTGTGATTTATATTGTCATTTATTTGTTTAATTGCTCAGTAGACGAGGATCATCGGGCATATTATTTCATAATTGTATGTTACTGTTTGTTATCAGCATTCACTGGTTGGTGTTAGCTGGTTCGTTTTTAAAGTTGCTCATACAGCACCTGTGTATATTTAAAATGAAGAGATTTATCGAGGGTCATTGGATGTCGTCAATTTATAATTGTTATCCGTTAAAAGTCTTCATTGTTAAATAAAAGCTTAAATCACTGTAACATTTTTTTTTATTTCTTATCAACGGATGTATAACATATGATCACTTACAGAATTATACAAATTGCGTTTAGGCACAGAGTAGTTTAAAAATAACAAGACATTTGCGTTATTTTCTCTAATATATGTATACATTTAGTTTGAGAAACTAAAGGTTAATTGCTTATCATCAGCATGTTCTCACACTTTTATAATGTTCTCCCAAATTCTGTTTCATATGCAAAATGTTGTTTTAGGTTTAAAGATTTATAATAATGTTAAAAAAAGAACAACACACTAAAATCATAATTGGGCCATTCCATGCTCAAACAAGTAATATTGACATCTGCCTAAAGTGCCGTCTAGGATCAGCTTCCGCACAGGCTAATCCGGAACTCCACAATCTACTTCCAATGCAGTTTCGTTAAGCACACACCTTCTTGAGACGGAAAATATAATTAAGACGGAAGGTGGCGCCCTGGATTAGCCTGTTCCTACTGCACAGGCTGATCCGGGACGGCACTTTACGTACGGATTTACGCGGAAATATCCGGTTAGCTCATGGAAGGGCCCATACACAAAATAAACATAACAAACATAGAGCATTTCCAAATTGCGTAAAACATATTACACTCAATTCTCCAATCTTATGGGAATTATCCCTTCGTGGGACTTCGACTGGTACTTAAGCAATCCAGTTTCGCTTTATAGAATAAACTCTCTATATTTTAAAGTCTGGAACTTGTGGCCTTTTACACAATGCTCCACAATTTCCGAATATTCATCTGTTTTGTATGTAGGTGATGTACAATAGAAGTCTTCTTATCCATGGGTTCAGATCCTGTGAAAAGACAAAAAAAGAATAAATTTGAAAGAACAGACGTGACGAATACCCACACATGCCGCATTGACACAGAATATTTAACATGTTGTCTTCACAAAAAAAACAGCGGACACCATGCTCAATGTTTAAAACGCATCCGTGACCTAGTTTTTGACCCGGCATGGCCCATGTTCGAACTTTGCCTAGACATGATCAAGATACAACTTCTGACCATGTTTGGTGAAGATCGGATAAATACTAATTGAATTAGAGAGCGGACACCATGCTGAATGTTAAAAAACGCACCAAGTGACCACGTGACCTAGTTTTTTTGCCCGGCATGGGTCATGTTCAAACTTGGTCTAGACATCATCTAGATACAACTTCTGACCAAGTTTGGCAAATATTGGATGAACACTACTTGATGATTGTCTTGATGATGCGATTCAAATAAGCACCACCGACATAGGATTTTATAAAGAACAAATGTGTATTTGCCTATTAAAGATTCCTTCACTACCGTTATCTAGAGCCCTGCTATAAGTAACATTAAACACGATTGTGTTGATCCACATTATCCGTTGTATTTTCATTTCTCTAAATCTCAAGTAACCAATAAAAAACAAGTTCATTATGTAGACAATTATTTCCGGTCGTCACTTAGAAAAAATGTCTTCAGAAATAATCATTTTTATCTTATTTGAAAATTGCAATTATAACAAACATAGTATAAATTAATAGTAATGTGATTTTTGAAAAATATANTCTGATCTAGAGAAAATGCAGACACAGATTACAACCTGCTCACCATACACAGCGGACCCTACTCTGAGAAACATGGTCAATGGGAAAGTGGCTGCGTCAGAAGTGAATGTTCATGCACTTGAGGCGGTTGGGAAAACTATCATAAGAGAAATATCATAGGAAAGTCGGTCTTTGCTTATAAATTCACGGGAAAATACAGAGCCAAATCTCTTGGGAATAGCTTTACTTGTCTGTTAAGATCGCTTCTGACCGTGCTTTTGATCCTTCTCTTCTGTTCCAGCGTTTTCTGGTGGTGTCAAAATCTGGAGATCCTTCTCTCGCAATCGTATTGTCTTATGAACTGAGCTCCCATCCTGCTGCCTTCTTTGAAGCCAAGAACATACTTTGTACAGCAGATAATTCTCATATCGCTCAGGCAATTTGAGAGTATGCTGTAGAGACATCATGTGAGGATGTGATGGAGTGTATTCTTGAAACAGATGCATGATGGTGGCACTTTGCTGCATCGTTAACCATGGAGAAGGGCGATTCATATAACGCAATAGCCGAGTCTTATGTAGATTCGGAGAAAAGCATTACGGACAAGCGACAGTGGGGTTCGATGGCTACGAAGACGGGGATTATAACAAAGACAAAACGCACCGGAAACGTGAATCATATTGTGAGTTTCAGCAAAGAAACAGAATGCTCATGTAAAAAAGTAAGACAGAAACAAGGCCGGCATGATTGCTCTGATCACACAACTCTGACTAAAATGGGATGCTATGTTGTTCTGTCTTCAGGGGATGCAGACGTTCAAATTGTTAAAGCAACAGTATAACGACCCCGTAGGAGCACCACAACGTTGGTGGGCGAGGATACAGATTAGTCCATATAAACGGACTCCCTGAGAGCCTATGATAATCTTTGCTTTGACGGCTCTGTGAGTCCATATGCACCTCTTCATAAACATGGGTGCAGTTCAGCGCAGAGAATCCGTGCACTTCACTAAACAGACGTCGTTCGAGACAAATTGAGGAAAATAATGAATAAACTTCATAAACATGTTAGCGTGGAAATACCGGATCTCGAACCACTAAGACTTCAACATCTCATACAAACATGTTTACTGAATAAAAAAAATAAATGGCAGCAAAGTTTAATATTTTAATAATATATACATCAATCTATTAATTTAAATCGGCACAAAATATGGCAAATGGAAGAAAAAACTATCATATATTGTTGTCACCTATATGTACCCAAGCATATTTATAGAACCCAAAGAAAAAATGCAGTCACTAGTGGCAAAAATACAGTCAACTTCTGTGAACATGTTCTGAAAACATGTACAACATTATTTAAGTAATCAAACAATATGAAATAGTCTACTCTTCATTTTTGTGACATGGGCAAATGAAAGTGTCATGAAGACGAATCACTGTTTGTGGACAACAGTACTTTAAGTGGACCCAATGAGAACAATGTGTTGCACAACACTGGGCCCATTTGGTGAACACCAATGAGACACTGTTGGTGAGTTCTCTGGGCTGGAACCGTTTACAGACACAGCATTTGTCTTCATCCGTTGTTTCTTCATCGGAACTTGAACTTGTATCATGGACAAGGTTGGAAGGACCCGGAATTGGCCCTTGTGTTGCTTCACTGACCTGCTTCACTGTTGATTTAGCTGCTTTTGTTTTAAGTTTTTTGTTACAAGCTTTTTTGTTTCACTTGCTTTTCTTTTTGTTGCTGATGCTTGCTGTTCATTTAATTTTGGCTCTGCATTCTCCCTAATCTCCTCTGCAGGTGGATTTACTACGTTTCCCGATACCAAGTTCCTTGATTTGTTTTTTGTTTTATTTTGGTTGATTTTTTTCTGTTCAATCACATTTTCAGCTGATTGAAAGAATGCGTCTGCCGTATGTTCATGTTCATTTTCAAGCTCAGAAGTTTCATTATTTTTATGTTCAGGGGTAACATAGGGTACAGAAGGAGCAAACTGGTCACGGTTTATAACATTCGGATCCAAAGGGAATATACCAGTTTTCTTGAATGCTGATCTCAGATTGTCATTTGATAAGGCAATAACATATGATTTTGAGCCAAGAGCAGCAACATTGAAACGGGTGATTTTTGATGATGGATTTTCTCGCATAAATTTATGACATCGGCTGTTGTACATTTTCTGCAAGGGTCCAAAACAACCAACGTCCAGTGGTTGTAATAGATGACTGGTATGGGCAGGCAAAATAAACATAATGATGTTGTGTTTTTTTGCAAACTGGGCACATTTAAGTGACTTTTATGTCAATCTAAGATGACTAGCACAGGTCGTCTTGGGTCTTCTCGCTGTATATACTTGATGAAGTGATTTTCCATATAATACAACAACACTTCAGAATTAGACCAACCACTGTCAGAAACACATCCAGCAGAACCAGAGGTTGATCCATCTAACAGGTCAGTATTCATTCGCTTACCCTTAAATACAAAAAAGGGCGGGATGAGGGTACCAAGCGCATTTCCACAGCCAATAATAGTGGTAATCGAAGCACGAGATGACGTAATTGCAGGAGTTTTCGCATTAGTGGTGACAACATAGGGAGGTGTATGCTCGGTTTGTATACCCTTTTCATCTAAATTATATATGCAGTGGGCTTGTCCATCAAATTATTGGCATCAATGACAGCTTGCAAGTTCTTGAAATATTCATCAACAGCCGACTGTGTTGTTGCCTCTGCCCGGTAGTTTGACAATGATCTTGGTTTCACAACCTTCAACTTGGGCCACCTTGTTTAAAACATTTGAACCATCTGACTGTGAGGGGATTATCTGGTGATCTTTTGCCAAAGTATGCAGCGAAGTTGCTGGCTTTGTGCAGAATTTCAGTTACTGTGTAGCCGTATCCAAGGTTAAACATAGTTTTTATGTGCTCCACAAATTTGGCCTCCTCTTCTAAACTGAAAAGTGGAGCAGGGCCTGGTTTTAATGTTTCTGGATCAACCCGGCCTTTCACCCGGTCACGAAGAGTTGAATGTGGGACCCCATACTGCCTGGCTGCTTTTTTAATGGGCATTCCTGTTTCTTTCACCAACATGTATGCATTATACAATGATGATGGTGAATAGCCTTCATATTTCACTCTTCGAATGATTGGTCGCTTTAATGGCTTGGGCTGAAAAAAAAACAACATAAAAACAATCTATGGTATGAATAAATAGTGCACAAACGGACTGGAACTTTTAAATCGACCTGTAAAGACTATCTGCTAAAGTCTGCTAAATATAACAACAATGTGACGTGTCACATGATCGTCACGTGACATTTCGATGCAGACGACAAGCGACTTCCAGCCAGTGTAAATTATTTTTTTATAAATGTATGTTTTATGGGTGGAGCAAGTTCATACTTTTGGAAAACAAAATGAACTTAGTATTTTTAAAGAAATTGCATTGTTAACAATATAATGATTGGTAAATACCTGCTTTTGACGCATTTTACGGACACTTTCGCAAGTAACATCTGAAGTGTTTACCACAGCACCGGTTCACATAATTTGATGACGTAATACGCATATCGTTTGTTTATAAATCGCGAGTTAGCAAAAGGTTCGAGATCAGGTTAGGTTCGAGAACAGGTACTTAGACGACAATGTTTTTGCTGATATCAACATTAAGAAATGTATATTTACACGAAATATCACATACCTTTGATGAAATCAGATGCATTGAGTAATCGCGATCAATTATGGAAAAAAAAACAATAACAAATTTGTTCAGACCTGTGAAAACAAATTCCAAATCGAGGTTATTATGGGTAAAGCCAGTTCGTCGCAAAACCAACCGCTAGTTAGCAGGCGTTGTGTACGCATTGTAGACGATAGAAATAGAAATCTTTCTTTCGTTCGTTTGCTCGTTCATTTATTAGAATGTCGCGTGATTCAAGTATTACTTGATTTTGAAGATAAATATTGTTTGGTATAACACGGTCTTATTTAGAAATAGTTACGTAGACGGAACATGCAGAAGCAAAAAGCAATGCGCTTACACATGTTTCATATTTGATGTTATGCGTAGTTGTTCTTTCACTCATGTGAATAGTCTTAGTAATAACAAACACACATGTGCGCTATACTCTTTAATGATGTTACTACGTTGGTGGCTCAAGTGAGACTGGCTTATGAGCTCACTGTACAATGTAATAGTAAGGTTATTCAAGCATGCATCTATCTATAGTCTGTATCTAGTTACACTATGCAACATCCCCTTTGTTTTGTTAAGATGGAAATTTGTCTTCAATAAAAGTTTGTTATAACATATTAACAATTAATAATAATTATGTTAATATTAATAATTTGATGTTTTGATCAATGTAACATAAACATCAACAACATTCTGAACATTTATTTAGTCCATTCATTTTCTGCGTATCGCNTGGACGCTGTGTTGGATTTGTGTGTAATATAATAAACTTAAACAATGTCTGATGATCTTAATGTGTTCTTTGCCCCCTGAAACCTGGGTATAGACACCAAATTCATCAAATTTAAGTTGATAGTTACATAGTTATGATCATAAATAGGTTTTGGCGGCCATCTTGGAGGCCATTTTCGACGCCATGTTGGATTTGTGTGTACTATATTAAACTTAAACAATCTCTGATGATCATTATTTGTTCTTTGCCCATTGAAACCTAGGTATAGACACCAAATTCATCAAATTTGATTGGATAGTTACATAGTTATGATCATAAATAGGTCTTGGCGGTCATCTTGAATAAAAAACAACTTTCCGGAGGTCCGATTGTGGTAAACTTTTGATTATTTTTTTTTTAATGAAATTCTACCCTACCAGGATCAGTTAAAATACCTTATGTAGCAATGTTTTGGCGGGTCAAAGTGTATAATGACCCTACTATTTTGGAGGTTCGCTAGTTTTTAGGAACTTTTCTTACAATCTCATTAATATTCATAGATATGCAAATGTACTCATTTGCATATTTAACTGCAGATCATACTAGGTAATAATCATAATCTTCATTTTAACACCAAACTTTTTTTCTAGAACCAATTTTGAAGAAATATTTGAGAATTATACTAGCTTAACTAGCTATTTAGTCAAAGCCTGACGGTTGCCATAGAAACAGCTCAATAATTTCTTATAGCTGCCCAACTGAAATTGTTATCACACAATTTGTTTCTTTATATTGAGTATACAATCAAGTAAGATAGGTGTTGTTTTGCCCCCCTGAGTGGTACACCCCAACCCATCTGGCTGATAGACTATATAGATTTTTTTCTGCTAATTAACAAGTCCACACATTTTCCAATTAATAAGATACATTTAGTTACTCTCAAGATCGTAAAATATTGAAGTCCAATAATTAAAAGCATGGCGGGTGGCCGGACCCTTACGGGCCTGCCCGGCGATTCACAATTACAATGAATCCGATGTATATGCTAGCCGAATCTCTACAAAACAAAATCTGACTCTGATTTTATACTAAGTGGTTGCCTATGGATCTGGTCGCTACTATACACATGTTGATAATGGGAATGACCTACAATATCGTTACATTCTGTTATAAAGTGGGTCGACTTTATTGTACCTTGCACTCTGATCGCTGTTATGTATGATCTTTGATATACCGACAATGGGGTTTAATTTAATCATGCAAAACTGTCTTTACATTCGAAGTCTGTTAAACAATAATGTTAACATTTGAACTATTTGTCGTAGGTGTCGACCAATTATAATCCATGTTTTACGTTACACGAATAAATAACAGTTTTATGTTGCTGTGTAATAATAACAAAATGTTTCGTTAATACGTGATTGTTCTACTCAGAAGTAAGCATACTTGTTATCTGTTGCTGCTCCAAGTGTATTTAACTCTTGCTTCATTCAAACGTATACCAAAATATGTAGAAATATGCTGATCTTGTACATTTGTGACATATTTTATTTTATTCCTGCTTTCGCTAGGTATTTTGATACCCCACAATGACTTGTCTCGTTAAACGTCATATTTACGTATTATCATGTGTTCAACGTGAACACAATAATTGACTCTGTGTTTGTCTTCTCAGCGAATGTCAAGGCGGCGTCGGTGACATGTTACGTGTGTTCCGCAAGTTCGGTGGGTAACCTGAACCTCTCTCTCTCAACACAGAGTCTGGTTGCACTGTCTGTAAAAAGAAGGAACAATCGGCGGTAAGTGAAGTGTAACCTCATAAACGTACAGCACAGATCTATATAAGTTGAGTCGCGTTTTGAGAAAACTGGGCATTATGCATGTGCGTAAAGTGTCGTCCCAGATTAGCCTGTGAAGTCCGCACAGGCTAATCAGGGATAACACTTTCCGCCTAAACTCGATTTTTGCTACGAAGGGACTTCCTTTAAGCGAAAAGTGTCATAAAAGCGGAAAGTGTCGTCCCTGATCAGCCTGTGCGGACTGAACATTCTAATCTGGAACGACATTAAACGCACATGCATTATGCCTAGTTGTCTCTGAACGCGACTCAGTTAATCTAAAAAAACGAAGTTGAAATTTTATTCGTGTGAATTAAAGTTGATGTGTCGTGTTATAACTTGAATTTGAATCGAACTAAATATATTGTATTTAGCATCATAAATTGAAAGTCGGTGCACAATCAAACATGTAACAAAACAACGACAACAAAAACACGTGTTAACATGTTGCTTAGTGTAAACAAGTAGTCTGTTTAGTAAGTTAATTTGTTTTAAGCTTCTGTGAAAATTGTAAATGTTATTATTTGACATGTATGTGCCGAATAATCTATCTATCTATATCTGATGCTACCTTAATCCAAAACTCATGTTTTTAGAGCATTAATTTATTTTATGACTAGGATTTTTCTCTTTTCAGTTACAGTAGGGAATGATTAGACTCTGTGTTCATCTAACTGATATGTTTTTCTAACTGATATGTTTTCCATTTATTTATGGCTTTGCATGAAATCTGAGATTTCCAGTGCTTGTTTCTTCAATTATTAGTACATTGTTGAAATTAATTACTAACAAGTTATTTTGGTGCTAAGCTGATACCGGGATGTTAACTCGTATTTGTTGAGAAACAAAAACAAAATTGTTTTATGTCTTGTGTGAACAAATCTGCAGAAAATAGGGGGGATTTATCAACCATGTTAATGTATTTGATACATGAATGAGTTTTTAAGTGTACAAACAAAGAAGTATTTGCAATTGTTTTCAACTTTAATTGTGTTGATCTTTTGGAACAATTTCTTCTTAATTTTTATTTTAATTGGTTATTCACCTATAACGATATTTTGTTTGTAGAAAAATCATGTGTACCCTTTTTGACTGTTTTTATTAAGAAAATTGTAGAAACTTTCATAAACTTTCAATTTTAATAAACTTATGTTTGTTTATTGGATTATAATGGATAATATCAACAGTCTTCCAAATGCATGTACTTTCACATTTGACTTGATTGTCTCCCTTCTATTAATTCTGTTTGACAAATTTTAGAAGTGATTATGCACATTATCAGAATGATTTTTAATTCACTGTTAGATTGATAAATTGTTTTATTAAATAATGGTCTTTTATACTATTTTCTCAAATGTGTTGATAAGAATCAAACCATTTCACAATTTGTTTTGTTAATATTTTATTTGTATGGGCCAAGTTTGTACAAATGTTAACTTGTGTCTGTACATGTTTGAACAGCCATGATCTTATCAATACGAAGCAAAAGATTTTTATTTTTTTTCTACAATGCACATTCAGTAAAAATTAAACTAAGGGGAATCGTTGTTTTATGGTTACTCAAGGGGGCATGTAACAAACCAGTTTTACCAATAGCCAAGTATTCATAGTTTTTTTTTTAATTATCACTGTAGGAAAAGTCTTATAGTGCATATAATTTGACATTGATTGTAGAGGTTCTGTAACTGTCTACAGATTACTCTGTGAGCAGGCTAAACAACCATTGCTTTATAAGCCATTAATATTTATTGAGTTTAAGCTCATTTATTTAGGTTCAAGTACATCAAAAGCCTGTGGCTTACAAAGACACACAAGTGCATTTCCTGGGTAAAACCAATACTTGGTGTCTGAATGGTTTATCTTGAGAATGCTTCCAAATCAGGGATCAACAGGCAACTGCCAAAGCACTAGGTGGACACCATATCATATGCCATTCGTGTCCAGGGTACCACCAGACCAGCCTGCATATCTGCACATTCCGGTAAGCAGCTGCGCTGTCCGCTAATAAGATCAAGAAACCTTGCATGACTTAAAAGTGGACGGAAGCTTCTGACCAGACTGTGCAGACTGGAATGGAGCTACCCTGGCAGCATATGGCATAAGACCCATTTTCGCATGACGCTGGTCATATATTCTTGATAAATTTACATTCTTTGATGGGACATATTCTATGAAACCTCAGTGTGTGTGTCATGAGCCACATTATTCAACATTCCAAACAAAACCACAAATACTTGTTCTATATGAATGTGGATGACCAAACATTTGAACTATTTCATTTCACCATGTTTGCTATAAAATAGTACAATTCTTTGTTTGCTTTACCAATACAGCATATAAGTGGTTGAATGTTTGAAAGTCTGCTTCGATTCATTATAACATGTCTTCAATTTATTTTCTGTCGTTGCCTTTGTCAGGTTTCAAATCCACTACTGTAAACTTGTTATTTTTGTGTGAAACAAATTGTCCATCATAGAATATAACACATTTAACCAAACTAGTAAAATATGAAATACTTGTAAATGATTAACTTGCAAAAAAATAATTAAGAATTGAACACTCATATTAATATATTAATTGGGAGCATGATTAAAATTACGCACCAAATATACACATTTGAACTATTTCATGGCACCATATTTGTATATGTATAATAGGTAATATCAAATAAAAATGTTTGTTACATTTTGATAGCTTAAGCAATTGTTTTTGACATTCCTTTTTACCCTGACAATGTTCAATTAAATTGGATGTAGCTATACCAGTTATCTAAGTTAAAAGTTGTTGATATGTATTATTTTAATATATAACTCAATTGTACACAATTATAAAAAAAAGGATAAATATTACATTTTGATTTATCTGAGCTGTTAAGAACTTCAGTTGCGTACCACTACACGTTTTCTGATTCATAAAACTAAAATTCTGTGAAAAATTATGAAAATTATAAATAATGGCAGATATACCTTGGTAAAATCGGAGAAAATCAAAACTTCTGTTTTTGTTTTTTTTTATTTATTAAATTATTAAAACAAAAAGTATAATGTAAATGAATAATTTGATTATTTATATTTGCTTTATGTTGAGTACAATATTTGAATGATACAACAGTATCAATTTTATATTAAAAAAATACTGATAATTCCAATAATTATAAAAGTTTTCATTAATGTAAGATCTTCTCCATAACATGAAATGTCATGCAAAAGCCGTTTTTGTATTTGATAATGTTTTTCAGGAAAACAAATGCATATTGAACAGCTTTTGACTTATTTAGAAGTCTTACAAACAACCACAAGTTTACAGTACCTGAAATTAATATTTGATATTGTAATGGCCTTAAGTTCAATGTGATCTGTTAACCCTTTGAGCGCTGGAACCGGATTTTGAAGGCCTTTGCAAACAGTTTGGATCCAGATGAGACGCCACAGAAGTGGCGTCTCATCAGGATCCAAACTGTTTGCTATTCTGATAGTATTCTTTGAAAAAAAATCAAAGAAAATGCTAATTTTAGAAATTTAGCAGACAACATTTTAGCAGACGACAAATTTCCCAGCATGCAAAGGGTTAACTGTAAAATCTTTTATATTAGTCTGCATGAAATTTTGTGGTTTATAAAAATTTACTTAGTGGACACATAAATTCGATAATTTCTGAGTTTGGAATAAAAAAAGCGGAATTTGGTCATTTTCTGATGTATTTGTGTTAAGTTGGTGGATTGATGAATCCATGATATCAACAAAACTTATGTCCCACAAATAATAATGACTTTACTTTAAGTAATTCCCCACTTCTTTTCAAGTTCANATGAATCCATGACAGATGTATTTGTGTTAAGTTGGTGGATTGATGAATCCATGACAGATGTATTTGTGTTAAGTTGGTGGATTGATGAATCCATGACAGATGTATTTGTGTTAAGTTGGTGGATTGATGAATCCATGACAGATGTATTTGTGTTAAGTTGGTGGATTGATGAATCCATGACAGATGTATTTGTGTTAAGTTGGTGGATTGATGAATCCATGACAGATGTATTTGTGTTAAGTTGGTGGATTGATGAATCCATGACAGATGTATTTGTGTTAAGTTGGTGGATTGATGAATCCATGACAGATGTATTTGTGTTAAGTTGGTGGATTGATGAATCCATGACAGATGTATTTGTGTTAAGTTGGTGGATTGATGAATCCATGACAGATGTATTTGTGTTAAGTTGGTGGATTGATGAATCCATGACAGATGTATTTGTGTTAAGTTGGTGGATTGATGAATCCATGACAGATGTATTTGTGTTAAGTTGGTGGATTGATGAATCCATGACAGATGTATTTGTGTTAAGTTGGTGGATTGATGAATCCATGACAGATGTATTTGTGTTAAGTTGGTGGATTGATGAATCCATGACAAATGTATTTGTGTTAAGTTGGTGAATTGATGAATCCATGAAATCAACAAAACTTAATGCCCCACAAATAATAATGACTTTACTTTAAGTAATTCCCCACTTCTTTTCAAGTTCAGCTATTCAAATTTCATTGTTTATTGAATGTTTATGCTGTAGCCAAGGCAGATCGTTATTTATGTCAATAACACTGGAGTCCTGTTAATCTACGGTATTGATTATTGGACACTTATTTCATTCATCAAACAATTTGTATTTAGATTTAAGATGTTTGAAGAACTTTGTGTTTGTCACTGACGCAGCAATGGATATAGGCTTAAGAATTATAGGAGTGAAGTCTAATTCAATCCCATTATCTAGCCTTGGTAAAACATATGCCTTTTAAATTGCAGAGAATGTTTTAAAATACTTTAATCCCTTATTGTATTTAATAATCATGCAGGGGGTATTCACTCAAAACAGCTTAGGCAAGTTCTTAAACCAAAAACATGTTAATTTTTTGCTTATTTATAGATTGAGATTTAGCATAGTTTAATCTACTAAATAGTATAGCGTTTCTGCTGAATGTATCTATTTTGTCTCGTTGCATTTTCACTCCACAAACTTGAAATATTCATTCAAGGACGATCAAATAAGGCTCGATTCGTCATTTTTGTCTCGGGTACTACTTAAATGTACCCCGGGTACTCTAAAGTATACTTAAATGTACCCTGGGTACGCTAAAATACTAAAACTTACCCGGGAATTCTTACGCTTAATTGGTCGTTGTCGGCTATTTTTTGTAATATTTTGTAAAATGGCCTCTATATTATCGAAACACATACTCAAAAAAGCATGTTGAGGCAGGTTTTGTTCGAAAAGAATTTTGTTTCGTATTCCGCAGCGCGTTTTATGACATCGGATTTTGGGCGGGAATAAAACTTGGGTACCTACTCACCTACTCAGTGAGCCAAGTCCACGGTAAGCGACGCTTATACATTTATTTATTTTTTTCTAAGAACTGCGACATGATATACACCACATAATAATTACATAATTACACGAGCATGCTTGCTTTAAACTTGTTTGGATATTTTCAACAAGACGCTGTGACCCACCCATCCCCCCTGGGCCGTGTAAGAAAAACAATCCTTTAGTTTATTTGTATCAGAAGCACCTTAGCGGCGCTCCGATTTTTGAATCATCCATAAACAAGAGACGATTGAATAGTTAATCTGTCGACATGCCGCTTGGGTGCTTTTGGTACAGTGTCACTTTGGATTTGTTCCCTCAGAAGTGGTAGGTCTGAAAAATTAGGGGGGATCTTACTGTGTCAATTCCTTTTCCGGTCGTCAACTGTGGCCGACAGTTGGCATCTTCGGTTTTCTTGGCGTGTACCGGTATTCAGGGAATGACGGAAATATGGTATGCCGGCTTTCTTCGGCAATCACGTTCTTGACTGAATATGAATTACTGGAACCAAGCTAGGTTCCGACCAATTACTTTAGCTTAGTTGCATCGAACTTTGATAGCCTTGTTCTTATATGAACACTCGAGTCCGTTTCCTGGGAAAAACCACTTGGTGTCTTTGACAAAACCTTGAAAACGCTCTTGGAGCAAGAATGTAGCCTATGAACAGTTACTCTCAAAGCCATATCCGCTACATTTGACATGACTTTTGAGAAACGCATACATTTGAGCCGCTTTCTGGGAAAACGGGGCTGAATAGATGTGCATAAAGTGTCGTCCCGGACTAGCCTGTGCAGTCCACACAGTCAAATAAGGGACGACACTTTCCGCATAAACTCTATAATTGCTAAGAAGAGACTTCCTTTATACGAAACATACCATAAAAGCGGAAATTGTCGTCCCTGATCAGCCTGTTCGGACATGCATTAAGCCCGTTTTCCCAGAGCTAGGCTCAGTACTTTTCGTCAGCTCAATTGTGTAGTGGTAACGTCAAAAGGTGAGGTACACAAACGTAACACTTAAACGACGTCGTTTTTTGATATGTTTACGAATATGTAAGATTATTACGTCTTCATTTTGTCTTTTGTATATGTAAAGAATGTAACAAGCATGATGAACTCTGTGAATCTTTATTACATATTACCATAATTATATTCTCTCTGCTTAAATAAAATTAAAAAATTGTATGTAAAATTTTAGGTTCACAAATATCATGTTCATACACTTTAACGATTATGGTTCATAGGGATTTGTCGCTGTTGCACTGAAAAACATCTTTAAGATCTTGTACTGTGGGCGATTTTGTTTTCAAATATGAAGCCATTAACTGTGTCCTCTGACTTGGCGATGTCGGTAATAATTTCCTTAAACGCCCAATTGCGCCCGACCGTGCCATTCTATTGCTGTAATCAGGTGGTGTAATTAAATCAGGTTGTTGTTTCTCCTTTTTCTTTGTTTCATAACAGCGTTGATATTCCCTGTGTCTAGCTTTCTTTTCATTCAATTTGTTCTCTTTAAACTTATTTCGCTGCCTTTTATTGCGTTTCAAGACTGCACTTGGGCACTTCAAAATTATTTTATTTCATTTGGCTTTCTCATAATACTTTTGTTTATTTCCCTTTTTCTTTGCTGTTGTTTTTCCCTCTTCAGTTGTTGATAACGGTCGAACGGATGTGTCATTTTTTATTCTTTGTGAGACTACGAACCTAAAACATATATTTAAAATGATAAATGATTTTTATTTCCATTATTAAAGTTATCACGTAACATGTAAAATAACATGAGAAACGTTTGACGTCAAGAACATAAGAGGTTTAAATTTGAAGCCACTGGACATTTTTAAGACATAAGAAAAAATGCATAATTTTCTTATTTTTGTGTCGAACGCAATAAAATTCGCAATACATACTCTTTGAAAAAAAAACGTTTTCCAGACATATTTTTATGTTGACGCAAGTTGAATAATAGCTATAGCAATAATAACTTTAATATTAATCTTTTTCAAATATCAAAATGTAAATGTTTAACTGGACATTTTTAAGACATTGTTTGATTTTTAAATAAAAAAGTCGTACGTCGCTCAATTCAAATGATATGTGTTTATGGAAACATATTNATTGTCTGTCTCTAGTCAATGTTCTGAAGGCTTCATTTCAATGTGTATCTTCATGAAATATTGTTCATGTCGAGGAATACCACGGTGTATTAAAATATCGGATGAACATTTCACAACAAATATCTCTACATTTTGGGCTTTGAAAAGTGGACAAAGGATAGCTATAGTGGCGTGATATTGAAATAAGCAAAATATCGATCACATTGATTGGCACCGCTCAGTGTATACGCCAATGTTTTTTTTTGTAGTTGGGTATTCGCTATTATAGACCGGAATGTAAGCGTAATATTTGCTGCTTAGGTTGATCCGGTCTGTTTTGACAACTGCAACCATAACAGGCTAGATCTATTGGAAACGGAAAACAAACACTGTCACTATTGAACATTATTGACCTTGGTCCGCTAAGTTGGTTAACTTGTACTTTAAAGGGACTTCTTCGCAGTTTGATTAAATTACGATTTTCAAAATAATTCTCATAGATTCTGAAAAGAATGTATACATTCTTTAAATAACACTCCTGACTAAGAAACATGTTTAAAATATAAGTTCTTAAATGGATAATCATCCATCGCAAGCGGAAAAATAGTAAAGCGTTTGTAACTCCTTTTCTTGATAATTTTGAAAATTAGTTTAGTACTATTTAGCGTTTNATAACCACAATATCCCCACCTTTTTTTCAAAAAGTGTGGGGATAAATATAAGTTCTTTAATGGATAATCATCCGTCGCAAGCGGAAAAATAGTAAAGCGTTTGTAACTCTTTTTCTCGATAATTTTGCAAATAAGTTTCGTTCTATTTAGCGTTTACGTTTCGCCAAGAAATTGTAAAGCCTGTGTGGAACAGTGATAACGTATTTACTTGCCTCCAGAGGTCCCGAGTTCGTATTTGTATTCAAATTTTTGATCTTGCTTTTATAATTAGTTTAACTAAACAAAACATTATTGATCAACCTATTTAATGACATTTTGAAAAAATGCAAACATATGTGAACAAGTCCCTTTAAAACCAGGTCACTCCTTAGTAAATGAGTAAGGAATTTGTAAAATGCTTTTATAACTAATTTGTAATTTAGTTTTACTCAAACTTAAGTTTAACGCAAACAATATATATAATGTTTAAGTAGGGATTATTTTCTCCTTCGCGCTATGTACATGTGCACGTCGTTCGATTCATCACAACCGCCACTGATATTTCTAACATAGTAAAAAAGCGAAATGTTCTTGCGTCATTATACGATGTTAAGCGCTCGGTTGCGATCTGTTAACGATTTTATGAATAGTCATTTTCTCATTTTTTTGGGAAAAAAAACCATCTAATCTATTTTTAATGCATCTTCAACAAGCGCAATACTGTTTTCTTTTCGTATTTCCAAATCCTGCTTATTGTAGACAAGAAAAACGCCACGGCAGCCTGTGTTTTTACCTCTGAAATAAATGAAAGCAATCGTGAAATAGGATAAATAGTATCAACAGGGGTCGGTTGTAGCCTAAGTTCTGATACGATCTGATACGTTCACAACAATAATTATACGATTAAGGCCACGATTCCACTCGTATCGTGAAAACATGCATAACGGTATGAAACTGAAAGTATTAACATGTGCATTGCATTTAAAACAAAATGGCAACATCTGATAGAATATTGCACGTGCACACAGACATGGCCATTATGCAATTTACTAGAAACTAGTTAGATTCCTGAAAGACATAGAAATCGTGTAGTTCTGTAGTATTATGTCGCAGCACAGACCGGTGATGGAAGCGGTCAAAATACTGGTTAAAACACACCGATACGCCGGTCGGTAAAGCGCTGGACTTGAAATAGCGGGTTCGATTCCCAGCCCGGCCACATAACTTGGGAAGTTGTCATTATCCCCCTACCTCCGATAATAAATAGGGAAATTGTCATTTACTGGCATAAGGCTGTGTGCTAGCTTCCGGTTGACTGAGTGCTATGTAGGAAAAGTGTGAGAAGATGACAGGCTAATCAGGGATGGCACTTTCTGCTTTAATGGTATTCTCTTCTTAGCGAAAATCCAGTTTAGGCGGAAAGTGTCGTCTCTGATCAGTCTGTGCGACTACACTTGCTAATCTGGGAAAACCCTTCACGCACATGCATTTAGTCCAGTTATCTCAGAACGAGGTTCAATTTTCCGGACAGTATTCTCTACATCGTATTTTATTCTGTTTGAATCCGCGATGTTCTCAAACCACGTCACTCTGGTTTTGATCTAAACCATGAAACGGAACGTTTTGTTTGAATAAACATAACCGACTTGAAAGAAAAACATTGGCATATATTTAAACATTTTGTTTTGCATGTTGCTATACAACAAATCGTGCGACGTAAGAAGCCAATTACAAACATTGACTATTTGGTAATGATTTGTTTAAATCACCCACGTCGGGATGTTAGGTGTATTGTTACTGTTTATGGTCGTATTACGTGTATTTCATATTTAATTGCCAATGTTTACGGTCGTAGATTGCAGTTGTCGGTGTCATTAACATTAAGGTACATAATCAGTGAAAGGTTCAAACCGGTTAAAAATAATCGGTGCTAGGTTCGAAACGGTTAAGAATAGAGAGCTACAGCTCATGTTCAAACATTGCGACCTTACGTCACGATTCCATGATACTTATCACCAGTTAAACGGCCCCTTGACAACTAAAATCGAACATTGAAATGAAATATTAACTATAACAACTGATGACATTGCTTGAAATTTAATTCTTCATTGCATTTTACTTAAGAGTTAGAGTATGTTGAACTTAGGAATGTGAGGATTGTACTGGCCTTGTCTCAGGACGCTTGGAAACCTATCGCTGACAAATACATGCATTTGGTCTTGGTAAACTTATTAATTAATTATAACATATCTCTGTGCACATGTTCTAATATTCAACTGAAGCTTCAGGTGCATCGAGTATACCTTAATAATTCAAATAAAACATTGCATTATACACCAGGGAATCGAACCTGAAACAAATTGTGGCGTGTTCTGAGAAAACTGGGCAAAATGCTTGTGCGTTAAGTGTCATCCCAGATTAGCCTGTGCAGTCCGCACAGGCTAGTCTGGGACGACACTTTCCGCCTGAACTGGATTTTCGCTAAGACGAGACATCATTTAAACGAACAATCCAAAAAAGCGGAAATTGTCGTCCCTGATTAGCCTGTGCGGACTGCACAGGCGAATCTTGGGTGACATTTTACGCACATGCCTAGAGTAGGGCTTATTTTAATAAAGTTTCTTGTTTAGATTCAGGTCCTGGCCAAACTCGCTAATTGACAATTTACAATAACAAAACACAATGAAAATCATTGAAACAAACCATTTATGTGTGTGATTATCTTACAATGCGTGTTCTTATTACAAATACCATATAATCACAATTTACTGTCTTTTGTTTCTAAAAATGACTGCCGTTTCACTTCGTAGCGTCTCTTTTGTTATAGCGTAATGAATATATCAAGCACAATTGTTCCTAGGCGAACTAAACAAACGAGTGAGATTTCCTTTCAATCGGGATTTATAAATTTAAATTTATAAAAAAAAAACACACACAAACAAAAACTGTTGAAATAAGAATTGAGAATGCAGCATGATACTAATATGGGCCTGATAAGACATAAGTTTTTATTGCTTAACTGAAATACTAATTTTCGTGTGGCGTACCCATAGGCAAGAAGATAAACAATGGTATTGAAACATAAACCCAATTTTCGCATAACGCGGCTCATATGCGGCCTTCTCGCCGCCATCCAGTCTAGGAAACAAATCATAAACATGTTTTGCAATAATGGTAATAATTCAGTCCGAGCGACCATCGGTTGTTATGTATTAGTATCGTGGGACATGTAGATCACGAGGTGGTAATAATTAATGGCAATGACGACGGAGTGTCTTAAAGCTACACTTTACAGCCTCATTTCAACTTTGTCTAGATATATTTTGGTCGCGCTCAGTGAAACGGGGGTTTAATGCATGTGCGTATAGTATCGTCCCAGATTAGCCTGTGCAGTCCGCACAGGTTAATCAGGGACAACACTTTCCGCCTAAACTGGATTTTCGCTAAGAAGAAACTTTCTTTAAACGAAAAATACAAAACAAGCGGAAAGTGTTGTCCCTGATTAGCCTGTGCGGGCTATACAGGCTAATCTGGGACGGCACTTTACGCGCATTAAACCCCATTTTCACAGAGCGAGGCTCACATATTTAATTAACCAGTATAGCGTGTATTCTTGTTTAAAGATAGAACAAATAAAGTGTAGTGTGACAGTAAAGATTTTAATAAAGATTTTAGGAGGCGTTTAGGCGCATCACTTATTAATAAACAATATGAACAATTTGTGATTCCAGAAGCTTTCTACCTCATTTCGTATTAAAACTATTGTCTGTGCATGTCCACTTTTATACAAAGTTCTTATAATTGTAAATATACACTGCTTCTAAGACATATACTGCTTTCTCTTTTTTAGAATATTCTTTTTAGATATGCCGATTTTAAGGCCTTAAAAAGTTGCTACTTAACCATGTTGCTATCTTGACCATCAAGATTAGCTAAGTAGTGATTATACAAATAAGAACGTCATGAGAATGCCGCACTAGAAAGAGTGTTAAAGCAACTTGTATGCTACTTTTATTTCAAACTTTCTACAGACAAAGAACAATACTACCGTTCTGAAGAATGTACATGTATATACATTTGAAATGTCAACACTTTACTTTCGCAATCTTTAAACAACAGGAATATAAACGAGTTAACAATAAAATGTAGCAAGTACTTGTTAATTATACTATAGACCAAATGTTTTTCACGAAAATGATATTTTTAACGACCAGATTGTTTTATTTATCAACGTTTGATAATGTTATTAATTTATCAGTTTTAAATTTGTTACGATTTCAAAGATTGTAACGATTTAAAACACCCCAAAATCAACGCAAAATAGTCTCGATACTCAAATGTAGCACTAATTGCAAAATAAGTTGTCTGATCATTCCACGGACTCTAGATCAATATACACTCCGTGATCATTCGGATTGTATATGTTAATCGATTACTAAACAACTCGCTGTCGGTTCAATGCATGACTATTACACCTATTTGACAAACCCGCAACGGTAAACGTGCCAATGCATGCTTGTTTATTTGTCGATATAAGCGTTATGTCTTTCGTAATTGTTCATATCTACAATCTACAAAGATGACTTTATATAAATTGCATACACGCAACATATCGAAAATTGTAGATAATAAATTATGGTAATTTTGTTCTTAACATTTAAGCATTAAATCATTTTACCAAATATTTCTTACCTTAAATGAAACCAATTTGAACACACACTACACCCTTTATTGCAAAGACTAAACACTCCTTAACAGACACGAATCAGAAATACTCAACAAAGAAACAAACACAAACACACTAGGGTCACCCTAGTGTTTTACCCAGGCCTTTTTTGAAGCGCCTAATTGCCCCTTTCAAAAGCAGTAGCCGCTTCGCGCACACATTAATTACGATCTTAATTGACTCTTGGCCACAGTTGATAGTCAGCAAAATCAGTGAACATCATTGTCCGTGTCGCTTCATCTGTGCTTGATTTACTCCATAGGCGTACAACGAAATTGAATATATTTCAGTAAAAACTCAATAGCTGGATATTGCAGCTATAATTCGAAATTAGTCCAATCTTTCGTGAGTCTCTTTAAAAATTAGGGAGCAGTGCTGGGTCAAGCTCAAGGTCTTCACACTTTGCAACTGTATGGTTGTATTTGATTACTTGTTANTCTCTCTCTCTCTCTCTCTCTCTCTCTCTCTCTCTCTCTCTCTCTCTCTCTCTCTCTATATATATATATATATATTGGTATACAATCGATTCGATTGTTTGGCTGAAAAAGGAAAATATAATTTATCAGGAATTGTATGTTTTGTAAAGAAAAATATAATCGCGTCTATTTATGTATTTGTGTATTTGTCGAACCACATGGAGATGTACCATAAAAACTGATCGGAAAATTATATATATAAATTAATAATATAAAACATCTCTGCATGATTAATTATAACTTGAATGTCCAAAGAATACCCTGGATATATAGTCACTTAAAAACGTATAATACAGTATTCATAAGTATTATCAAACCATTGTCATACAATTTCCATGCTTCTTTTATCAAGTGTTCTTTGTTTTGCTTAAGAGATAGGACCGTTTAATCCTAAATGAAACAAGCCAAACAATTTTGACATAGCATGTTTGCGTCGACATATGGGATTCTTCAACGTGTTTTAATTGCTTTACACTGCACCTATGCAACGTACAATTTATTCACCGGTTAATCAAATACCCCCAAAGGCGGCGTTTATCGAAAACAAATTGGCCACAAAATAAGTCCACTATATGTTTCAGTTATTTGCATTATTAGCGATAATAGAAACAATTGTGATTCCATCAAGTCTATAAATAAACAAGAAAACACATTACATATATTAAAAAAAAGATGATTGTAATGTGGAGCCCCGAGTATCTTAAATGTAACCTAAAGGTTACATTCTCACGAAGATTTACCATTGACAAGGAACCAGATGCTCAAAACAGATACTAAAACAAAAGCTACGGTGGAATCATGATTGATTTATTAAACAATTGATTTGCGACTTAAGTTAAATATTATATTATTGCTAATGCGAAATCATCTTTAGAGTATAAATGCTTCATGGGCAAGGAACCCCACGATGTTTTAGACAAAGACCACAATACATAATTTAATTTGTTAAACACGAAACGATAGTCATTCACAATGTGCTGATAAGTATTTGTGACTGTTTAATGTGTGATTGTTAAACAAGGAATTCGAGATCAAATTAGAGTGTAACTTCTCCTGATTGAATAACTTTAGACAAATTATAATGTGTATATTGTACTTTCTGATAAAATCGTCGACCGTCGTTGGTATTTTTATATAAAAAATCAATATACAATACCAAATAAAGATACATTATCTTTAGGAAGGATCATAACAAGTCAGTTGTCCATCATCCGACTACTGTTACTTCAAGTAAACTTTCAGTAACTTTTTACACTCGATGCAATTTAGCTCAAATAAATATTGATTTGAGCTAAATTGCATCGAGACCCTACATAAAGCTGTACTAATTTTAGGCTCTGAATATAAATCTAAACCTAAGAAAAGCAGCACAACTTTTTATGTAATACTGCCGCGAGACAACACATGGCAAACATTTACTTTACTAGGGGCTAAGTTGAGCAATATAACACATAGATATATGATGTTTGAATTATGTTGTATTCAATGTTTGCCAGCATAAGATGGAACCTCACAGAATGTATCGCAGTCTAAGTCTTAAGACAGATTGGCAACGGTTAAACAACTTACAAAATGTTTACATCTATGACGCACACGACTTTTAATTGTTTTTTTTAACACTGAATATAACACGGTACGATTGTATTTAAACTTAAATGATGGTATTAAATTCAAATAATAATGATCAAATGTAATACTATTGAACCTGATACATGTTCAAATAAATATTTACTCGTGCGTGAATTTTTTAACTTATATAAAGAGAATGGCATGCACGAATGCACATTAAAACTCGAACAGGAGGCGCCTCATTAATAATATGGTTAGCTTAAGATTGTTGATCGTCAATGCTACATTAAATCTGAGTACGTTATTTGTCAAGGAAACAGGTACCAGCTGAAGCAGAATATTTGAGCTGTTTAAATAGTCGGTTATTGTTAGGTTATAATTACATTAAATACCATGCCTTCCGGTGATAATCTGTTTTTGCCTTTTGAAACCAAATTATGCCGATATATCTATTGTATGAGATCATTCTAAAAGAATGTAGTCAGCTCATCAAAACACAATTACCATTTGGGCCTTAAAGGGGCCGTCCAACAGATTGGTAAATTGACAAAATTAAAAAAAGTTGTTTCATATTCGCAAATTTTCGCGTTTGTTATGATATTTTTGAGGAAATAGTAATACTGACCATTTACAATGCTCTTAAATATCCATTATATGCATCTTTTGACGATTTGAAAACCTCAAAATCATAAAGCGTCGTTCGACGCGAAACGATTGAATAATTTGGAAAGTTCTGTTATTGTCGCTATATTTTGTAAAACTACGAGGATTGCTTATATATGGTATAAAATACGGCTATCGTACATACTTGTCAGGATGGCCGAGCGGTCTAATTGGTTTTTACTCCAGGACCCCGATGGTCACTGGTTCGAGCCCTGATGAGGTTTACTTTTTTTCCCTTTTTAAATTGTATTCTTGTTTTTTAACTGCAGATTTTTAGGTCAAATGTTTGAATTTATCAATATAGAGCATTTAATGACATGCTTCAATACATGCCAAAATCTAGTGGACAGTCCCTTTAACCGTATCTTAACGATCTGAGTTTTGCACACGAACGCTGAGTAAATCAGACGCTGTGTGTTACAAAATGTAAAATGCTTAGTAAGCAATATTGTTGCTCGTTACACTCAGCAAATCTAGTATAACCTCAATTATTCTGATATGCAATATACCATCGATACAGGGACATATAAAACTCGATCCACACTCGGTAAAGGCATTTATTAACTTGTTCGCAACAACAACAACACTATTTTGTAATCGTTTAATCGTAAAAGATAGCATACATAATACGCTACCTAAATGGCTTCTATTGAGGAGATGCATCGTCGCCCTAGAGAGCAAAAAAAGCAATTAAAAGACTTTTCAACGGATACAGTTAATAGATGTTCTGAAATTGCAACTTCGTTTGTAGTTTATTTGAACCAAACACTCAAGTATAACGAACACGGCGTGACACTCTAGTGGCCTTTTATGTCATATTCTACCATACTCAACCAGTGGAGCAAATTAATTGTCTCGTATGGCTAATTCTTCATCGTATTGAAAAAGAGTCAACGAATAACTTTATCTCTTGACTAACAATAAGAAGAGTTCATATTTTCTGCGTGTTAACACATTGCGATTCAGGTCAACACATTGCGATTATGGTCGTCAGTGTTTATGAACCCGAGTTTTGTAACTTTACACATCTGTGTTTACATTTATGTCGCAGCAAATATACACATGATCGCAACTTATGCATGAATTGACATTGTATTATTCAATCACAGAAACAATATTTAAAACATAGAATTAAGGTATTGAAATTTGTTTTTGTTATGAAGAGTTTACAACTGGTTATTAAATTCCACGGATACATTTCATTTCTGAAATTATTCCAATCCAGTGACAGAACACATGCAATTATAATTCGTTTTATCCCTTTTAACATATTTTTAGATAACCCATTTTAGAACTTACGATCTGTGTGACGCACAGATAACCGCACAGTCTAAAAAACGTACACAAAACAGTATGCTGAATTTTGCTTTCACAACAATGACTTCTGGCGCTTCTTTATCCGCATTTCATAAATGTATTTCAGAACATAATTTAAAGAAATGCATAAGTGTATTATTAAATAAAGTTTTAAATGTTTCAATGAAGAACTGATACCACAATAATTCTATTTTAAACACATATTTTATATCTATAAAGTTAATATATGTAAGTAAATTAATATATTTGAAAATAACGATAACAACAAATATATCGTGTTAACCATGTACTATTTTTCATACTCATTAGATAAGACGGAAAGGAGGAAATAGAAACAAGTTTAATTCATATATTTTGAAGTACATATGAACTTTAAGTATTAGGTGATTAGTTAAACTAATAACCAAACACATTAAAACGGGTGTCAATTACAAATGTGGTAAGCTTAAAATAATATAAAATACAAATAATATTAATAATGATTATAATACTAGTAAATTCAGAAACAAGAAATAAACACGTTTTCGTGTTTGGGGAGAATGCTTATACATAATGATCACATAATATCAGCTGTAGTTTAAACATTTAAATAATATTACAAAATTCTGTATCTGATTTCTTATAAAAATATATTTATTACATACTACATATATAAGCTTTTTTCTTTGTATATATTCACAACTTTAAAATGAATAAATAGGAAAATACATTATCGCTATGTATCAGAATTTAAAGAAAAAATCAAAATAATAATAATAATAATAATANAATATATATAATGTTTAAGTAGGGATTATTTTCTCCTTCGCGCTAAGTACATGCACGTCGTTCGATTCATCACAACCGCCACTGATATTTCTAACATAGTAAAAAAGCGAAATGTTCTTGCGTCGTTATACGATGTTAAGCGCTCGGTTGCGATCGGCTAACGATTTTAAGAATAGTCATTTTCTCAATTTTTTTGGAAAAAGCCATCTAATCTATTTTTAATGCATCTTCAACAAGCGCAATACCGTTTTGTTGTTTTCGTATTTCCAAATCGTGATTATTGTAGACAAGCAAAACGCCACGTCAGCCTGTGTTTTTATCTCTGAAATAAATGAAAGCAATGGTGAAATAGGATGAATAGTATCAACAGGGGTCGGTTGTAGCTCTGATAGGATCGGATACGTTCACAACAATAGTTATACGATTAAGATATAATCGTATAAGATACATTGCGTTACCGGCCTAACGCAAACCATCAATACGTTTTTTTTTTTAAATATTTTTACGAGCGCGTTCTTTGAACAGACATGTTTAAGCGGTTTCCGTATGAATTGTTTAAAGTAACGTGAATTATTGTGATTATGCTAACTACATTCGTCAAGTTTATGGAACAATTCTGATAAAATAAACAAAAAAGTGTCAATCATGTTGATATTTTAAACACATTTAAACACATTTAAACACATTTAAACACATTTAAACACATATAAACACATTTAAACACATTTAAACAAATTCAAGAACATTTAAACACATTCAAACACATTTAAACACATTTATACATATTTAAACACATTTAAAATCTAGTGAAGTGAATATTTCTTATCCAAACTATGCACGTGTGCATGAACATGTTTGCATATGCCGAACGATATTTATTGTATCGACTAAGCATATGCGATTGCGTTGTAAAGACGATTTCCAGACACGCTGACCGCGCACTGACCTTGATACCCTGCGAGGTTGAATGTATCACATTGAACGAGAATGTACGACTGGCTTTTCTAAAACTTTGAATTTCAATTATTTAAAAACAATATGAGCTTTAGCTGTTTTGATAATCACTTTATTCAGGTTGGTCAATCTGCGGCAAATCTTTATTTATATGTTAAAGTGAATTATGCGTATTTAATCAAGTTTAGCAAAATTTATCAAAAACAGCATGATTACTAGTAATTACTAAAGGTCAGCACTAAAAATTCGGGTTGGTTGGAAAAGTTGAAATAAAAAGAATGTGTAAGGCTATAAAGCAATGTTATTGGTATAGATTCAGGACTAATAATCCCACATGTTTTGTGTTTGTTCTTTTGGTTATCACAAAAGGGTGTGGGTTTGTTGGAAGTGTTTGGTTTTATGTTTGTACACACCAACATCGAGTGTGTCTGTCGTTTCGACTACTGCAGCTCAGCTTGGACTTTGTCCCTGGTGACCGTTATCACCTGCATGATTGCTGTCATGATTTGGTGCTGTAAATTATTTATACACGACATCGCATAATATATTACTGATTAAAACTTAACATTTTGTCTAAAAATGTTTCAATATAAAATTAATTTTTCAGGAAATGTGTCTGATTTGCTTGATTTATTAGCTCAATGTCAAACACACATTTCTTTCAGCTTTAAAAGACGTTTGATAGTAATGTTAAGATACCTCAACGTATAAACTCAAAATCAAAGGTTCCTCGACAAAACATTAGAGTCCTTATGTACGGCCCGATCTCGTCCTTGTTTTATAAGGCTTATGTCGAAAATAATCGAAACAAATAACAGAGCATGAAACAAATTAAACAAGAAGATCGCTTATAACGTTGTTTCGCCGTTGTGATTGGCTCTTCGGCCAGTTTTCTCTTTGGCTGAATTACATTAAGGCAGTTTAACATGGGAGGTCACTGTGCACATGCCATTTACACCAATCGCCACGCAGAGTTTTCGTTCCATGCTCGCACATACTATGCAGGTTCCAGTCAAATCTCTGCACGGAGGTTGAATTTATACGTTGTCGATTTGCGCTTCTTAAGACTCCGGCTATTGAGGTAGTCTAATGAAATTAGAAATGAAAACAGATACTAAATAACATTCACCATAGCATTTATCAAGATAAAATCCACAGCAATTATTTGTTCTTCACGGATTCATTACTATACTATACATTTCTAACCGGCACATATCATTTTTACTTTACTATTAAATTCATCCCGAATTCACAACTACCAAACATATTGATTATAGCTTTAAACGTCATAGAAAAACAATAACTATAAGAACGGTATTCCGTATAGTGTATTCGGTTATTTTCTATTATCACTTTTAATCAATATGAATAGTATTTACTTGACGAAATGCCATAGTTGCTAACCACAGGCAAGATTGGGACTTTATCATATCTCTTGTGAAAAATCAAAACCTGTCTTTAAGGCAACGCGTTAGATATCATTTGAAAATGAAACGTCTCGGACTTGCTTTCTTCGTACTGGCGCTGATGTTGTGCGGTAAGTACATTTTTATAAGTTATACCCAGTTTAAACGAATGTATATATATACATTTTTATGACGATACAATAATATGTATGTACTTTTACTGGTTTGTATTTGTTTATTAAAATCATTTAAACAAAAATAATTCGTCTTTAAATGTATTGTAAGTTTGCGTCAATAGCCCGTAATGTAGAAAGTAAGGGGATATGTTAATATCGTGAATTGTTTAACCTGGTTTAATGCGTTCATGCTTTTCAAATGGTTAAAACTTTATTTTTTATTTTTTTTATATATTAGGCCTTAATCTTTAAAACATATATTTGTTTAATAAATATTTGTACTAAGTAAGCGAGCTTATGCATGTTTGTTTTGTTTTTTTTAGCAAATGTCAAGGCAACAGTGATCTGCTACGAGTGTTCTGGAAGTTCAGCTTGTAACCAGAACCTTGACTTGAACACAGAGTCGGGGTGCACTGTCTGTAAGAAGACAGAGTCTAATGGAAGTAAGTTCAGTTTGATGTCAAAAACTAACATACAAATTATCTTTAATTTTAAATACAGCAAAACTTTAAGATATATGTATCATTTATGTAAGCTTCAAAAACTGATTTTAATGAAATATAATGTGTGACGTATATAACTGATTTTCTTATTAAATTAATCAAGACATCTATTCATCAATCCGTCCGTCTAAATAATTTTCTTGTTAACACCATCCATCCATTCTTTCATCCATCCATCCATCAATCCATCCATCTCTCCCTCCATCCATCCATCAAACCATCCATGCATCCATCAAACCATGCATCCATCCATTCATTCATTCATTCATTCATTCATTCATTCATTCATTCATTCATTCATTCATTCATTCATTCATTCATTCATTCATTCATTCATGCATCCATTCATTCATCCATTCATTCATGTTTCCATCCATCCATTCATCTATCCATTCATTCACTTATTCACTTATTCACGCATTCAGTCATTCACGCAATCACTCATTCCTTCATGCATTCATTCAAAACACAAATGTAATTATACAGAAGTCAGTTTTATCAGTCCGCATATGTTTCAGTGGTTACCCGATCCTGCAATCGAGCTGCCTTTATCCTCTTCTGGCTGCACTGCACCACTTCCGGTGGCGTCAAGGAGTGCTATTGCAATGACAGCGACTATTGCAACTACAGCAGTCGTAAAAGCGTTTCCATGGCAACACTCTTGTTCACCTTCGTTGCCGTTTTTTTTTCAAATAAATTAATTTGAAGTGTCAGTGATGAATCGAACACCTTAAAAATAAAGAATTTTAAAGGCAAACAAAACAATTTCAAATTATTTACTCGCTGGTGATGTCTTTTTTATGGGGTTTTTATGATAGTGAAGGACATTTATTTTATTTTACTGACTTTTATTTAAGTATTTAATTCAAACAAGTTGATTATGTGAATTACTATGCCCTTATACTATTTTTTGTATAGATTGTATTGGATATAGTGAGTTAATAAATTTATTAAGTTAAAACCTATTTATGTTAGTTCGATTGCATTTAAAGTACTAACTACTTAAAACTTTGAAACGCTATCGAGTCCGTTTCTTTGGCCTAGAACCAGTATATGTACTTGGTGTCTTTGGGGGAGATCTAAAAGAACGCTTTCACAGTGATCGAACCCGTGACCTCCCGGTTGCTAGGCGGACACCATATCCAACACATCACGGCAACCTAAATATATGTATTTGAAACAGGTATATTTGCTTACATATGGACCGTTATTCTTTGGAAATTGAATAAAAAAGTACAAAAACTGAACTGGGATCGTAGTATACATGTTTTGAAATGTAGTTCCAACTCATACATGTTCCAGTGTCTGTTGTATCATTACTTTATTTACACTAGTTTCCATTTGAGTCGTTTTTGTGAAATGCTACGGACAAACTTATGATATGAAAATTAACGCATGGCAATAAGTGTGAAAATTATTTAAGCAAGAGTTATGGCAAGAGTTATGGCATTGGGCATTGCAGTTCCACTAAAATATCTCCAAAAGGCTAAACTGATCAATATTTAATTGCACGTTTTTGTCATCGTTACATCAAAGTGTCATAAGCGAGTTATAAACTCGTCCTTTAATTGTAGTTTTATCATTGCCTTTTGCCATCTTAACAACAATAATCACGTGTAATATCTGTCGTGTTCTGAGAAAACTGGGCATAATGCTTGTGCGTTAATTGTCATCCCAGATTAGCCTGTGCAGTCCGCACAGGCTAATCAGGGACTACAATTTACGCTTATCTGTGTGACGTAGTTGCCACATTATTGTTCGAAGCACACAGAAACAAAAACCAGTTCATAAGAGTTTTCATCTCGATTTATTTCCGTTTAATATTGTAGCGCGAGCCGCCGACTTCCTGAGGCCGCCACCGAGCGCTATGTGCGCGGCCTCACAATGATGATGTGCCTTCCGAAACCCTCGGAAGGCCTATTACAAATAACAATGAATAATAACTAATTTTTCTCAGGCTACCTGCCTAATGGTTAGGAACTTAAAAAAATCGAGTCGCTACAGATATTTACAACGCGACGAACAGGTGACCGATGCCTTCAACGAAGCTTCCGGCTTCCGCGAAGCTACTGTCTTCCGCCTCAGTGAATCCCTAGCTCTCCGTCACCACAAGGCCTTATGTGAAACTGCCGCCACTGCCTTGTACGATTTCCGCAGCCTCCAACCCTCTGAAGAACCTCTACTGTCAACAGGAACTCTGAAGCCCGGGCAGAACCGTTCAAAGTCAACGTATTTACCCAAATGCTTCAGTGCACTGTTATGCAGAGTACCGTACCTTTTCTTCAGATGTTGACCCGTTCGCATCCACAGGAGAAGTGATCAGCAAGATCTGCAAGCCTTATTATATACTGGCGAACAGAGCGCCACCTAGCAAACGAAAATGCACGATCCGGAAATTACCGACGTTTCCGAATTCCCTCCGCACTCTACGGAGATTACCGATCAGCATTTCTCCTTCACTAACACAGAAACAAGCCGAATATATATGCAGGATTTTAATAGAAACATTCCTAAAATATCAAATGATGTACCTATGCATAATAAATTACTTTTAACCAGCCAATTGACTTATTTTATGAAGAACAAGTTACAATTTCGTATTGTGTACCTGGCAAATGTAAAACTAAGTGAGGTAATTATACTGCAACAGTGAAGATACGCAAAGCATATATTTCAACTACGAATCATTTCGTCATATTACCCACGCCTCCGATTTGACATGAGTCCCCTCATGATTCCAATACTAAACAACTGAAATACAAACCAAACAGTTAAACTAATCCTAACACTGAACACAAGCAAAAGTCAACAAGAGCTAACGAACAAATGTACAACATCACATCCCTTCCTGAGATAATACATGCATTACAATCAGTGCCAAAACTACAAACTACTTAACATGGTTCGTACTGAACCGAAAACACAAAGCCCCCATTATCATACCCAATGATAATGTCACCGAGACTTGCCGTACCTCCGCATATCTCTCCAAGACATGCTGACCATTCACCTGTAACTGAGTTACTCGATGTCTCTCTTGCAAAGACTGTATAACCTTCGTTATTTATCACAATCTTCCTTTTCATGAGGTCGCCTTCCGTTGCAGCCTTCACCTTAACTACGAGCTCCTTTTTCCCGGATGCTCTACCTCTTGCCTTGACAGGCAAACCAGACGTTACCGACGTTTCATTGCATGTCGTAACGTTCATGAAGCCTCTTTGATCATCTGGCTTCAAACAGACTTCCTCAGACACGCCACTGGGGTGTCTACATTGTACGTATTCTGGAGATCGAACCGCCGGCTTAGTATTGGGAATTACCGTGCTTTATTCCCCTTCAAATCACCCAGCAAAACTGCTGTATTTTTCTTTATACCGGCTTCATGCTTCACTGAAGCCCTACCAGCATCGGCAATTTCACCTGCCGGCTGAGACCGCAGAGGTTTCTTCATTTTCCTCAGCTTATTATCGTTTGAACCGCCTTCGTGCATGGTTCTTTTAACCTGACTTTCTCCTCGGATCAGTTTCTCCTGTGTTGATACACCCAGATTTGACACCATCTGGATTCCACTGAGAACACGAATGCCCTCGACAGTATGGACAATGTCCCTTTGAAGCTCTCCTGGCTTCGTTGAAGTCGTCACCTTTTGACCTTGTTTCCTTCGCCGGTAATTAAGGCATTGTCTTTTCAGATGCTTCTGTGAACCACACAGATAGCATCGTCGATCTTTTCCCCTGTCATTTCGTTTGTGCCTATACACAGGGCTTGAGCTTCCAAACTTCTTCATAAGATCATTCAATCTTCGCTCAAGTCTGTTTACCACCATCCACAGCTTCTCCATCTGCTCTGACGAGGAACAACAGCATTCTTCGTGTGACGATGTAGAAACATGACCATCAAACACTGTAGCTCCAGCAACCCTTAAAGGCTTCAATGAATAAGTTTCCCGCGTACTGACATTTACATCAGAGACACTCGGCGTTCCTGAAGTCGTCTTTTCTTCATCACGAGACCCATGTCGGTTTGCACGCTTCAATAACTCCAAATGCCTCTCTAAAGCCAACGTGTCACATTTTGCGACGAGACGCTCGTTTTCTCGTTTCAAACGCTCCAATGCTTAAAGGTGGAGACTTGCGTCACCACCATTAGCCATTTTGAGGCCTGGGATTGACAGGTTAGAACTGTCGATAGGTTTCTGTACCCTATCCCACCGCTGCCACAAAATATGTAGCGCGAGTTGCCGAGTTCCTGAGGCCGCCACCGAGCGCTATGTGCGCGGCCTCACAATGACGATGTGCCTTCCGAAACCCTCGGAAGGCCTATTACAAATAACAATGAATAATAACTAATTTTTCTCAGGCTACCTGCCTAATGGTAAGGAACTTAAAAAAAATCGAGTCGCTACAGATATTTACAACGCGACGAACAGGTGACCGATGCCTTCAACGAAGCTTCCGGCTTCCGCGAAGCTACTGACTACCGCCTCAGTGAATCCCTAGCTCTCCGTCACCACAAGGCCTTATGTGAAACTGCCGCCACTGCCTTGAACGATTTCCGCAGCCTCCAACCCTCTGAAGAACCTCTACTGTCAACAGGAACTCTGAAGCTCGGGCAGCACCGTTCAAAGTCAACGTATTTACCCAAATGCTTCAGTGCACTGTTCTGCAGAGTACCGTACCTTTTCTTCAGATGTTGACCCGTTCGCATCCACAGGAGAACTGATTAACTTGCCGATCTGCAAGCCTTATTATATACTGGCGAACAGAGCGCCTCCTAGCAAACTGAAATTCACGATCCGGAAATTACCGACGTTTCCCAATTTCCTCCGCACTCTACGGAGATTACCGATCAGCATTTCCCCTTCACTTACACAGAAACAAGCCGAATATATATGCAGGATTTTAATAGAAACATTCCTTAAATATCAAATGATGTACCTATGCATAATAAATAACTTTAAACCAGCCAATTAACTTACTTTATGAATAACAAGTTACAATTTCATATTGTTTACGTGGCAAATGTAAAACCAATGGAGGTAATTATAATGTTACAGTGAAGAACCATAAAGCATCAAATTCAAACCCAACAGCTTTCGTCATATAATTTTCTAACACAACGCTTGTTAATGTTCGTGAAATACAATCTAACAGCGTGGCGGGCCAATATGGCCGCCACGACACGAAAACCGATCGGAAACCCTCGGACAATTCCGCCATAACGGCGATCGTCTCTCGGGTGTATTTGGTGTAGGGATATGTCTAACGCCTCTAGGCGGAAGATATTACACCGAAAATATAGTTCTCAACAACAATAACAATGGCGTCGTTCGAACAATGCGTGAAAGTATTATTGACGAAATTAAAAGCGAAGATTGAGCTTAAGCAGCAACAGCTAGATGTTCTTCGAGCTGTGTTCGATGGAGAGGACACAATAGCAGTCCTGCTTACTGGTTTTGGAAAAAGTTTACTGTTCCAGATGCTCCCATTTTTGATGGCAGCATACTTGTACACAAACTTCCTTTTGCAATCACATATTTCATAAATGGTTAAGTCAAAATTATTAGACGATGGAGACAATCCCGGAACACTCGATACAAATTAAGACACACACACCGTAGATTGAAATGTATGATCCGTGTTATGTTTTGTTTTCCGAAAACATTAACCCAGTAGAGCCAGAGGACTGCTGTTTTGTCTGTTGAAAAGCTATTCTTATTACAGTCGGTTGAGACACCTTATGTACCAGGCCTTTTATGAACCACGTTGAAATGTTACGTACCACCTATATATTATATAGTTGTTATTGTCCATTTAGTCATAGCAGTATGAATGAGCAATGATAACCTGTGCAAACAACTTCGATTAATTTGTCACAAGTGTTGATTGAGTCAAATTTGAGTTAATCAAATATTGTTGCAAATAAATCCGGGTCGTTACTCTTATTCCAGTTCGCCCCTGGGTCGTTTCGCCCTAATTCCCGTTCGCCCTGGGTTGTTTCGCCCTAATTCCTGATTTTGTTCACAGTTTGAAAATGAATGTCATTCTCTTTTTTTCTTCAAAGTATCACATTTCAATTATACAATAGGAAATACAAACATTTTAGACTTAATAATCCTAAGTCAGGATTAGATAGAGACAAATGGATTTTTATCATTTTCTTCAATTTCAGGTATCTTATTGATGTAATTTATTAACCCCAGTAGTAATAAATGATTCATTATTCTTACCGTAAGAATATTGAATCATTTATTACTACTGGGGCTAATAAATTACACTAAGACACTCACTGACACTAAGACAATCTGGAAAAAAAAATAATCTATGGCAATATATAAGTCTAAATTTATAAATA
>VMBQ01007156.1:33548-43670 GCA_007657795.1 Dreissena rostriformis | reverse complement strand
AAATTTTCCATTAACTGTACATATAGTGCAATTCTTGTCCGGGCTATTTCTCAGCAACTAATGACTGGAATTCAATGAAACTTTATGGGAAGCTTCACTACCAACAGGAGATGTGCATATTATCAGCCGGTTATGGTCAGATGATTTTTCACAGAGTTATGGCCCTTTGAAATTTTCTATAAACTGTACATAAAGTGCAATTCTTGTTTTGTCCAAAGTTATGCCCCTCAAGACGTTTCTTTTTATCTGAATATATAGTGCAATATTGTGACAAAAAAAAACTTTGGGGAGCATCACCCGTCTCCGACGGTTTCTGGTTGTTTATGTCTTCTGATTAAGACTTAGAAATAAATTGCTAATAATGAAATTGTATTCATGTACATGTATACAGACTTTAAAATCCCCATGTAAATCTCGTGATCTGCAATAATAACAAAGTAAAATTGTGCTGACAATGTAACGTCGTCGGCTTGAAAAGTACGGAGAGCGTGGTCGTTTTGATTGAAACTGTGTGACGAAGATAACCTAAAGAACAGCAATTTTAAGTTGTATGAAAAACAAAATACGTGTTTTCATAATTTTTCCTCCTTTAAGTGGCCTCACTTATCCCAAATGTCAGCTGGGGATCAACCTTGGGATCACTTCTCCCTCAAATTTGAACCAAGGCTAAGCCCTGAAATAAGCATTCAGATCATTCAAAATGTTAAAAATATCTGTTATACACAAAGTCATGTTGACTTTTTCAGAAAATTTGATTATTGTTCAAATATCTTTGTAATCATAATGCAATCTCATATGTATTGGTAATCATAATGCAATCTCATATGTATTACCAAAAGTGAGTAAGTCAAGGTTTAATAATCAGTACTGGTAATCATAATGCAATCTCATATGTATTATCAAAAGTGAGTAAGTCAAGGTTTAATAATCAGTACTGGTAATCATCATGCAATCTCATGTGTCTTACCAAAAGTCAAAATGTTGTTAAACACTAAAAGGTGTTGGAGAAAACCTGGCAGACATTAATGTCCATGCTAAGTTATAATGATCTTGCACAAATATAATCGTATTTGGTATGTGGGGAGTCAGGCTTTTGGTTCCTGTATGAATAAAATTGCTTCAATGTACTGGTGTGAAAGAGTATTATCATCTTCACCTGTTTAAAATTCAAATGCCTGCTTGGATTGTGTATTGGTTTTTTAACACAACGTAGTATTTGAAGATTCAGCGTGTCATGACAATTAATTTTCTTAGATTTGATGTTTCCTCTTCACCATTTGGTTTAACAATATGAAGTACATTAAAAAGGGTTATGAACTGGTTTATTTAAAACGAACACTTGAATTATCTGGCAATCCAGGTTTGTTAAAGAGCTTTCATTTAACAATTTGTTGTAACTGTTGATAACACTAAAACTGGGCTTAAAGCCAAGATAACTAGACTCAAACAAATCCAAACTTGTATAGGGTTTTAGCTTTAAGATACGGTAGTACTTGCTTTAAATATGGTACAGTGGCAAGTCGTATCTGTACACAGCTTCATGTTGGTTCATAGTAGTAGGTCAAAAGTTACATAATATCCAGTATATTGATCAACACAAAAATGGTTCACAGATTTTCTTTTTCATAAAAGAGACAGATAACTTAAAAGGTGATCTTGATAGTAAAACAATAATTTAGGCATGAACCGTCTAAAAAATATTTCTGAGGTCACAATAAAACACGGAATCTGCAAAACTGGTATTTAACCTAAATTATATCAATGTATAACCTTCCATCCATCCTATTGATTTCGTATAATTTTATATTTGAAAAATATTATTAAATTTTTAACAAATGGTCAGAAATGCATGTTCTGAGAGATACAAAATACTGAAATAATTCATCACTGTGCATGGAATTATAATATACATGTCTTATTAGAAACTAGAAATAGAAACCAGCAAGGTTGCCATATTGATGTTAAAAAAAGATAAGTTAATCAAGTTTAATGATTAAATGTACATATATTTATTGTACAGGTATGTTTAAATCTGTTATCTTAACTGCTTTAAACATACATGTACTTTTAATAAATTAACCTAAGTATGTGTAAACCAAGTAATACAATATCTTTACTTCAGTTAAGATTCAACACTCCAATCTTTGCATTATGACTTGAATATTGATTAAACCAAATGTAAAGTGTTTGAAGTTAAACCCTATAATGTACCTACATAATTTATTACAGTCATTTGTCTTTCCTGTAACACATAGTATCATGGCTTATCAACCTCAATAATAAAGCAAGTACATCTGATACACAAACTTATAATATATCAAGTACATCTGATACACAAACTTATAATATATCAAGTACATCTGATACACAAACTAATGATATATCAGGTAAATATGATACACAAACTAATGATATATCAAGTACATCTGATACACAAACTAGTGATGGATCAAGTACATCTGATACACAAACTAGTGATATATCAAGTACATCTGATACACAAAATAATAATATATCAAGTACATATGATACACAAACTAATGATATAGCAGGTACATATGATACACACACTAATTATATATCAAGTACATATGATACACAAACTAATGATATATCAAGTACATATGATACACAAACTAGTGATATAGCCAGTGCATAATGATATAAAACACAAACTAATGATACATCAAGTACATATGATACACAAACTAATAATATATCAAGTACATATGATACACAAACTAGTGATATAGCCAGTGCATAATGATATAAAACACAAACTAATGATACATCAAGTACATATGATACACAAACTAATAATATATCAAGTACATATGATACACAAACTAGTGATATAGCCAGTGCATAATGATATAAAACACAAACTAATGATACATCAAGTACATATGATACACAAACTAATAATATATCAAGTACATATGATACACAAACTAGTGATATAGTCAGTGCATAATGATATAAAACACAAACTAATGATACATCAAGTACATATGATACACAAACTAATGCTATATCAAGTACATATGATACACAAACTAATGATATATCAAGTACATATGATACACAAACTAATGATATATCAAGTACAGTCAATCTTGTATTAAGAGACCAGTAAAGGGAGTAACCAAAAGTGGTCTCTTAATAAAATGGTCTTTAAATAAAACAAGGCCATTTTAGAAGAATGCACACCTTCGATTTTAAAACGCAGATGTATGATTATCTCCTTTTGACACAATGATTTCATCTTTTGTAATTAAATGAATCTAAATGTAAATAAAAAGAATAAAACAATATTTTGCTTAAAATGTGTTGTTTGTTTTTTATCTTTTTCTAAAATTTACTAAATACAATGTAAATGGTTTGCACAGAAAATTTCGTTTTTTCCGACTCCAACCTCCTTTGCGTTTTTACGTGCACTTTTACTATTTGACAATGCCAATACCCGAATTTTCTCATTTAAGGTTAACACTTTCCGTTTTGACATTTTAATTTCTGCATGTAAGATTATGGAAATCTAACTCGATTATGGTAAAAAGTGAAATAAATAATGCACGTTGATTGAAAACTAAATAAACAAGCCAGATTGGAAAATTTGCAAACACAAACTAATTACGCATAATTACAATTACAATTTTTAAATGAACGGATTTCTACACATGTTGCAGATAAATAGTTTTATTTTTCACACCTCTCGAGAACACTGTGAAAATGTTTGTCGCGTCAGCGCATTGTTTCTGCAATAAAATCGGCGATTTAGTTTGTCACTTAACGTCCCGGATTTTAAACTCTTTAAACCGTAGACTGTGTGTAAATACCTCACTGTTTTATTCAACACGAAAAAATGACACACAGTCTGCATCAACACCAGTCAAAACCAGTCATCGATACAAAGGAAAATGGCTGGTGTGAAAACGAAACAAAGGTGTAATCGTACATCTTATCGGCTTAGATAAACAGTTAACACTGATTTGTCCCTGAACGGTCAACAGATGTACGACTTTTACCTCAAAGTGGTTGCTAAATAGAAGAGTTGGACATCAAAATACACGAAAATCAGTGGTCACTGGTCGCGTAAGACAAAAGTCGCTTTATACGATATCAAAATAGAGTGAAAATGTTAGGGGGGAATTCAAAATGGTCGCATAAGACAAAAGTCGCTTAATTCAAATGGTTGTGACCACAAGATTGACTGTACATTGATACACAAACTAATAATATATCAAGTACATATGACACACAAACTAGTGATATAGCCAGTGCATAATGATATAAAACACAAACTAATGATACATCAAGTACATATGATACACAAACTAATGATATAGGAAATACCTACATGTATGATACACAAACACATAATATAACATGTACATTTTGAAAACTAAATGGTTTGAAACTTTACAGGTAGGTAGATCTCATTGAGGGAATGTAAAGTGCTGAATGACCATAACTCCTGCTTCCCTCATTTTAGAGTTATTGCCCTTTGTTAATTTTAAGCTATTTGGAGCACAACGAGCCCATGGTGAGCTTTTGTGAACGTCGTGTCTTCTGTGTCATCAATATTGGTCTTGTGTACACTTTAGAGGCCACATTTATTGCCCAATCTTCATGAAACTTGCTCAGAACGTTTGTTCAACTTATATCTTGGTGGAGTTAGAAACTGGGTCACGTGGGATCAAGAACTAGGTCACTAGATCAAATGAAAGGAAAAGCTTGTGAAGACTCTAGAGGTCTTATTTATTGCCCAATCTTTATGAAACTTGGTCAGAACATTTGTCCTTATGATATCTTTGCTAACTTTGAAATTTACTTACATGGAGTCACAAGATCAATCATGCTTTGTAAATCTTTGTAAAGCATCAATAATATCTATGAACTCTCAAAACACCCACATCACCTGACCTCATTTTGACTTTGACATTTATCTACATTTGTACTGAAGACTAATTCAGAAGGTCCAAATTCTCTGTCTTTCTCTGGTTCATGTGTGTCCAAAAACTAGGTCACCATGTTTAGTCTTAGAAAAACCATATTACAACTCTAGAAACCAGATTAATGACTATATGTTGATAAAACTTGGTCAGAATGTTTATCTTTGAAATATCATTGCCATATTTGAATCTGGGTCAAGTAGGGTATAAAACTATGTCACCAGGTCAAGTCTTCAACAATGCATGTACCAATTTGAACTCAGGTGAGCCCTTTAAGGCCATCATAGTGGCCTGTTAAAGGACAAAAACTGAACTTTCTTAAAGTGTGGAATATTTATTATTATATGCAGATAAAACATACCACAAGCTTTAAGGGACTTTGGCATGGAAAAACTGGATTCCTACTGCACTGTAAATGAATGATATATTCAGAATAAATTCACTTTAGTAAAATATATTCATTAAGTTAAGGCAACCGTATGATGCTTCAGCGAATTGTTTGTATTTTTATTAATACACTAATATAAACCTGAACAAATTTGCCTAATAACATTATATAACATTATATAAGATAATATGAAGTTGCATCAGAATTATTTTGTTGATATATTGACAATGCATAATTTTATCACTAACACTAACATAGATAAAGTGTATACCTGTACAGTAACTATTTATCTTCTTATTGATCAAAGCAATTACACTATTGTGTCGTGTTCTGAGAAAACTGGGCAAAATGCTTGCGCGTAAAGTGTCATCCCAGATTAGCCTGTGCAGTCCGCACAGGCTAATCAGGGACGACAATTTCCGCTTTTATGGAATTTTTCATTTAAATGATGTCTCTTCTTAGCAAAAATCAAGTTTAGGCGGAAAGTGTCATCCCTGATTAGCCTGTGCGGACTGCACAGGCTGATCTGGGACGACACTTTACGCACATGCATTTTGTCCAGTTTTCTCAGAACGCGACACTATTAGATTAACTTTGTTGATTCAATATAGCCTCTTATCATGTATATTTTGCCTCCTTTATATGCATTTAACTTAAAATTCTATGTATTAACAACAAAATAAAGTCCAAATCATTCACTTATAATATAATTTCATAGTAACAGGCCATTTCTAGAAAGTACATGTAGGTTTATTGTACATTATATTATATGCCACCCATAATGGACATCATATATTTTTACGTAATGTGAAGGCATCTTAGCAAGCATGATTTTTAGCTCACCTGAGCACAACATGCTCATAGTGAGCTTTTGTGTATGACTTTTGTCCCTCGTCCCTCGTCAACATTTGCCTTGTTAAAACTCTAGAGGCCACATTTATTGTCTGATCTTCAAGAAACTTGGTCGGAAGATTTGTCCCAATGATCTTCACCGAGTTAAAAACTGTGCCATGTTAGGTCAAAAACTAGGCCACGAGTTCAAATTGAAGAAAAAGCTTGTTTTTTCTCTTAAAGTCACATTTATTGTCCAATCCTCATAAAAGCTCAAACTTCGTCAGCACATTTGTGGGATATCTCGGCTGAGTTCGAAAATGGTTTCGGTTCGTTGAAACACATGGCCATCAGTTTTCCTTATATGGCTTTATTAAAACCCTGTTGCCACTCTTGAAGTTAAAGTTCTGGTCCAATCTCTATGAAACTTGGTCAGAACATTGATTGTAATAATATCTGGGCCGAGTTCGAAAATGGTTCCGGTCTGGTGACAAACATGGCCGCCAGGGCGGGGCATTTCTCCTTATATAGCTTAAGTAAAACATTGTTAACACTCTGGAAGTCACATTTATTTATTATCATCATGAAACTTGGTCAGAACATTTGGTCTGTTGAAAAGCATTGCCGCCAGGGGGCAAGGGGCGGGGCAGTTTTCTGTATATGGGTATCGTAAAACCTTGCTTACATCCTAGATGTCATATTTATTAACCAATTGTCATGAAACTTGGTCAAAATATGTTTTCTAATGATAGCTTAAATAATTCTAGTTAATTGAAAAATATGCCCACCAGGGGGTAGGGNGGGGGGGGGGGGGGGGGGGGGGGGGCTTGTAAAATCTCTAGTCAAATTTTTAGACCAATCTTCTTCATGAACCTTGGTCAGAACATTTTGGTCTTATTATATGTTGGCCGATTTTGAAAAATGTTCTGATCTGTAGAAAAACATGGCTGCCAGGGGACAGGGCAGTTTTTTGTTTAGTCCAATCTTCATGAAAGTTGGTCGTAATATTTATCCCAATTAAATCTCAGCCGAGATTGAAACTGGGTCATTTGAAATTTAAAAAAACTAGGTCAAATTAAAGATAAAGCTTGTCCAACAACTAGAAATCACATTTCAAGTCAGAATGTGCCTTTGTTTCTCAGATGAGCGCCTTAGGACACATGTCCCTCTTGTTTCATATCTTTCCTGTCATTCTAGTCAGTCTTCAATTTGATAGGATATAAATAATTCAATACATCTTCTAAATGATAATAAAAACTGACTTGAGAATATTCACAAAAGAATTTGCCATTACACAACATATGTAGCAAAGTTTGTTAATTGTTACCAACAGTTTATTTTATTAAGTTTTACTGTAACATTATCTCGTCAAAATGTTGATATGTGTATTTATTTTTAATTACAAAAGTCAGTTTTTCAGCCAAAAAACTAGCATTTTCTTTCAGAAATATTTCGACAATGCCCCGTAATTTATTAGTGTCGTGAATTATGTGCACATTCTTGTATTCGCGTATTTACGGTATGTACATGTCCTATGCGGCGTTTTGCCAATCACGTGACGTGTCTTGCGCCTGCGCGACGCGTCCGGCATTTAATCTGTCAGTTTTGCTAGGGAGAGATGTGTCTTGCTGCCTAACTTGGCTCTTTTCGGGCACGTTAGACCAGCCATAGTGAAAAGGAACTGTGTATTTCGGCAATAGCAATGTCTCGTAACCGGTGCTTTCTTGAATTATGTATTACTTATTAATGTATGTAAAGCAATCTGTGATAAAGTGCAATCGTTCCAGGGTAGCAACTCGGCGAATTCCGAGATTCGAGGTGAGAAAATATGTTTAGAAAGATGGTTTGTTAAGCGAGCGTTGTTATTAACACGAACATATTTATAATTATCTGCGTTTTTGCACAATTCTGTTGTTGATCAACCAATAATTCGTCATCTATACAATGATGTATGTTGGTAGATTTTTCCAACATAACTTGTCCAAAAATAGAACATCGCGTAGACGAGGCTAACATTGAATTTAGGTCAGCCTGTGTATTGATGCGATGAGGAAAGGTGATAATGTTTTTGATGTTTAGTTTTGTCGCCATTGAACAAGCGATAACGGTGCTTGCTAATCGCTTTAAGAATGGTGAACGTGGATGCTGAAAATAATATTGTCACATTGACATTATTATCGCCAAATGCTGTGTTGTTCAGTTTCTTTATGGTCATTAAATATTCAAAATGGTGGATACACAGAACATCTTCATTTGTAAGTTGTAGAAGAGAATATTGAAACAGGCTGTGATTAATAAGCAATAATCAGAGGTTTGATTTGTCCTCCTTTCAGCTGATTTCCTCTCTTTCGATGTCAAACTTATTTTACAATTAGTTATACACTTTGCTGGATCTATACACAAATAGAGAGTTTAATTGAACCCTGGAAGTGGGATAGGGCAGTTTCCTCCCCTTAGGTGTTCTCAAATCACACCCCTGAATAATAGTTGTGTGGTATATATTATAGTTGATTGGTGTTTAACAGATAGTTTAAGACTCTCGAGTCTCATGTTATCATTTACAAACATGTATTCCCTAGAACAACTATTATATCTGGAAAGAAAAATGTCGCCTTGTGAAAAATGCTAGTGGTAAAAGTTTTCCACCAAATATTTGTGTATAGTGACAGTTTCCATTATGCACGGATTTAGCAATTACAGGATACACTTGATCTTTATGGGATAGCCTTTGTCAAGTGCCAGGGGTTGTTTCAAGCCATCTGAAAATAGGTCATGGCTGTCCGAAGCCATCTCAAATTAGGTCATAATGCAGTAAATCTTACCGCATGACAATAGTTTGGTACTGAAATAGTTTATATCTCATTGTCAAAAACATTAATGCTGACATTTATAAACACTTAATTAGATTTAAAAAAACATGATTTGTAAGATCATTTAGGTTTGAGGGAAATGATTGCTATAAAAAGATTATAAATCACAGAGGATCATTTATTAGGATCATAGATGACACGCAATTATATATTAACATAACAACAGTGATGGTCAATCACAGAAAGCACAGAAGTAACTTTATAAGCATTGCATATCAAAGAACAAAATAAAAGTTGAAGTCATTAGAGTAGAAAAAACAAATACAGTTTACTGAAGCACGTAGTTTATCCATGCATTTTCCATCAAACCCCGTTAAAATGTTGATGTTTTATTACAAACTTGTAATATAAAACATACATACCAGAAATTTTCAGGTCCAAATCGGGACATTCCATTAACAATTTCGGGACATTTGACCAAAGAGCGGGACACCTAAAACGATCAATCATGCCAACTTTACTGTAGTCAGTAATCAGGACATTACTTACAAAACCTAAAAATTTCTGGCAAATATAAGCGATAAATGTGATTACGAATTTCATGAACACAAACGTTCTCAATTTTCCCGAAGTAAACACACATGTGCACAATGCGGATGAATCAATAACGTGAAATGAAGGGCATGCCTCTATTTGACTTCAATTTGGGACAGGGGCATGCGTAATTGTTCAATGCGATGTGCGCGCATCGAGCATTGTTTTATTCAACCAATCATCAATTAACTCTAAATTTAGATTGATGCAATAGGTACAAGTTGTTTTCTGAAAATCAGTCAAAAAACTTAAGTATAATTTTATATCAAACTTCAATGTGTATTGGTCAGCGCTCGATTTGCTTGATATACAAACTGGTGTTTTGACAGGTTTTTTAGCCTCAGCTGGTATAATACACAGAATAATGTGTAAAAGAATCTTTGGACTTGATTTGGGCCATGAAATACAAATGCAGTCGGCTTTTAATTCACTATGATGCATCTATCGCTAGCAATTAGCGACCCCTATCATATAAACACCGTGGTGTAAATGCCCGATTAAAATCAATAATTTGCGGATAGAGTACTGATAAGGTGTCAAAAACAAC
>VMBQ01007156.1:0-32302 GCA_007657795.1 Dreissena rostriformis | reverse complement strand
TTTCTACTTATTCTAAAAAAGAACAAGTTTAGAAACTCCTTGTATAGCCCCTAGATGAATGGCCTTTTTCCAATTTTCCAATAATATTCAATTGATTTAACTTGTGTGCGCTCACTCAACCCAATCCTTCAGCTGCCTACCGTTAGTCTTCTAATATGTACCCAGTCTTCACTCAAACTATAAGCCAGTCAGCCCGGGACTGGTGAAATTTTATTTGGGCTACTAGAAATTAATACTTGATATAGTCGGGCTATTGGATTTTTCGTCTGTTTCCAATTATGATTAAGCATCATAATTCGGGCTAGTGGTTTAAATATATTGCCGTGCAGACTGTATGTACCAGGTTTGCAGGCCACCATCAGTGGATAGTAAATAGTTCTCTCTAAAGAAGGTGAAAAGAAGTGACCTCCAAAAAAAAAGTCCAAATTGGATAAGAAGAAGTCACATTGTTATAAAAATAGTCGCCGTCTTCTTGAAGTGATTAGTTTATATTAAGTTAAATCCAAAATATGCCACTGAACATTAATTGTTTCTTAGTAACTGGGAATGCATGTATAACTATTTAAATGTTAATTGTAATATAATATCTATATATGCCTGTATATAATTGTTTAGCCATTGCCTGAAGGTATTAAACATAAAAATATTAATGTTATAATAGTCATTGATAAATCTTGCATTATTATTTCCAAAGTTATGTGTGTTTTTCAGACTCACTATTTATGATCTACCATCTTGACCTACAACTGACAACAGATCTCATTCAACTATACTGTCATAAAGGTAAGCATTCTAAACCTGTTGAAAGAAAACCATTGCATACATGTAATTACTGATGGAATGCAGTCTATGCACATTATTTAAAGCTGCAGATTGTTAAAAATGCCAAAAATATAAAGTTTTTGTTTCAAATTCATGAAAACAAGATACTATTAAACAGAACTGCTTGAAATAGCACTGTGGCCTATCATGGTTTGACTGGTCAAGTGAATGCATTCTTTTGGGGATGCTTAATTTACTGCATCTGATGAGTAGCATCATCATTGTAGTGCAGTTTTTGGCCTCAGCACATTCACCTTATTGTCTATCAGGTAGCAGTTTAAATACTTGGTGTAGGATAGAAATAATTTGGTATCATATAGGGCAGCTTGTATTTTCTTTTTTTATTCTTATGACAAAATAAGTAATGTAGTTTGTTGCACCATATGATATATCACTAATAGTGTAATTAGTGTTGCATCTTCATAAAAAGTAATAATTCCCATATTAGGAGTCAGATAGCATAAATTTGTATATTGTATGTTGCATAAAGAAAATGCCTGCATGTTTACTTAACATTTCAGGTACCTTCATGATCAAAACGAATATCAAATTGGATTTGCTTACTGTTGTGAGTAACATAGCAGTTAACAAATACAGATGTTAAGGTTGTGAATCTTCAATTAAAGTCGGTTTTTCGGATAATAATTACCACATCGGTGTTCATTTGTTCATCGGATGTTAACTGATCCACATGTGAATGCTTCAGTGACGTTTATTGTGGATAGAATAGAAAAAATACAAAAACATCTTGTCTGTGATATCTTCATGTCGCTCAATCTTGAGTCGTAACACAACTACTGAGTGTCATGCAGACTCAAGGCGCTTCCAACCTTTGGGGCGGCAATCCTAGTCTCGGACTAGATTCCAACTGGGGTAGTATCAATACCCCATTTTCCTCAGGTGCCAATAATATGAATCTGTTAGCATATGGAGCTGGCAATAACAGTCTTTCGAATAACCAAGGACATATGCAATCTGGTGCAAATTCCACATTTGATTCCAATAGAGGGAGCTGGGGAGCGCCCGGGACATTACCTCCTTCACAGTCAAACAACAAAATGCCCATAGGTTCAAGTGGAAATATGCAAGGTTCTTTGCCAGTTAGTGGTGCTCAACCAAATGGACCTCAGTCTAGCCAAGTGGGTGGAGCATTCAGCAATTCATCTCAATCCCCTGGGCCAAATGGAGGCATTAACTCACAGGGTAACAGTGGATTTGGAAACAATGCGGGCTTTCAGAAAATATCCACCGGTACCAGTTCATCTGGTCTTGCTATTAATCCAGCCACAAGTATTATGAACAGTTCAAATGGGAGCAGTGCTCAAGCTAGTAATGACAATCTGGGCTCCTCTGGATGGGGAATGCAGGTTTCTTCGCAGGATTCCAGGTTAGCGGGAACAAATAACTGGGGAAATCCAACTAGTGCCGATTGGGATCAAAACTCCACAAGCGTGTCTCAAAGCCTTGGCTCAATTTCAAATCCACAAAATGCGGGTCAAGGTGACCAACGACCAAGTTCCTGGGCCCAAGCTGCAGGCAGAGGGCTCAACCTGCCAACACCTAACCAGATGCCTGTGAATTCCATGAGTCCGGATGAAATTCAAAGGCAGAGCGTAATTAGACGTGCTATTGAGAGTCATGAGGGGTGGGGAAAGAAACAGATCAGACAAGATACTCCCTGGAGTATAGAAACCTCTCCTAAGGTGCAACGAAAGATCTCCACTGCATCAGTAGTGCCTGAACAACAGCAAAAGGGAACAAACAACATGTGGAATAACAATAATGGAACTGCCATCTGGGAAGCCAACAAGGACAACATGGCTTGGGGTGGCAACTCTAACCAGTCCCGAGCACCTGGTCAGCCACCCAGCAATTGGCCCGGTGGTCAGAAACCCCCAGATCAAATGAGTACGAACCAGTGGAGCGGATCTACAGGACAGGCCCCAGGGCCTGACAAGAACATGGGGGGACCATGGCCTCAAGGTGGACAACAACAGGGTAATAATGCACAGTGGGGCGGTAGTACAGAAACAGGGTCATGGGGCACGAACATGGGCGGTTCCAACACTGGTGCTTCCAGTGGTGCAATATCAACATGGGGTGACGCAGAAGGCACGTCCAGTTGGGGTGACAGCAGGGGTGCAGGAGGTTCTGATGGCACCTCATATTGGGGTGATCCTCAAACGAAGCCACCTGCTGTCCAGCAGCCACCTTGGAGCAACGCGCCAGGTAGTGGAGCCCCTGTTCCTGCTGCAATTGGCCAGAATAGGATGATGAACAAGAATGGCAATGGCTGGGGGGATCCTATGGGGCCACCTGATCCAAAGATTGACGATGGAACCACCATGTGGCAAGGGGGAGGCCCACCAGTAAGTTCATTTAGTTTTGTTGACACCACATTTTTTGGATCGTAAGATCGGGCAGATTTGTTGCATCTTAAATTCTGTGACTTTGTTTAATGTCTCGTATAAGGCCTCAAACTTAAATGATTGTTGAACATTTGACTTTGTGGTTGAGGTGACCTACAAAAATGCACAACATTTTTATGGCCAACAAAAAATATTGGTATCACAGTATTTTTTGTATTTTTTTTTCAAAGTTGTCTTCAAATCAATGAATAAGTTGTGGTATTTGTTACCATAAAATCCATTTAACTTTACTTTGGACTGCTTGTTGTGAAACATATTTTGCAAGTACACTGCTGTAGTATATGGGACATGGGACCATGTCATAATTACTAAATCCATGTATCAATGTGATTGTTGCAGACTCTGCAGGCCAGACAGCAGGGACAGGGTAGCTGGGCTGGTGGGGATCTCGGTAACCAGGCCCAGTGGAACCCCGCGGTCGGAAAACCTGCCCCAAAAATGGCCCCGCAAAACCCATCCCAATATGGCGGTGTGGATGATCTGAACTGGAATCTCCCCAAGGTAATCGGCAGTTTCTTGTTCCTGTTTGCCCATATGGTCATTCATATATATACCGTATCCTATCCAGTTGAGAAATACAAACACACTCTGGATGCAGACTTGTTTGTGGCAGCTTAGAAAACACTGTTGGTTATCTTTGTAGTTGACTGCTTTACTAAATTCATCCTTTTAAATGCTGACATTGTTCTTTCTAAAGTAAAACATTTATTTTTCTAATCACTGTTTATATATTTTTCATTAAAACTGAAGACTGAAGTTCTTGCAAGTAAGGTTAGAAAAACAATTTTCCTGACTTTTCTTTATGTAAAAACAAAATTTGCCTTGTGCAATCACAAACAGGTGTTGCAATCGGTGTACGCATTTCAAATGTTGGTATATATTTTTACATGTTCATTGTTAGATATCAATATCAATTGAAAATGTTTGTGCTGTTGATATGCATTAACTTACATGGCCTTTATGTGAGTTCTGTGTCAATGTAATTGTTAGAGATAGGCTTGCGGTTAATTGCTTTTAATTTTCTGCTGTGCTGTATGGAAACTTTCCTCTCTGCAATTAGAATAAGCTTCCTTTGTTTCGGACTTTTTAATATTTAACATTGGATTATTATGAATAAACTTTTGTGGTAATACCATGCAAATAGTCTGGTTTGTTGCCCTTTACATTTTTTAGTGTCTTAAAGCAACATGCTACACATGTATGTAATAAAAAAAAGTGAGGATTGTTTCAATAATTAGTTTTAAATAATTAACACGCATTGAGCAGCACTGAACATTTCATGCATATTTTTTCTCTGACATCATCATTTAAATTGCCTTGCCTGTTTTCGTTTATATTTCTTGACAGTTGTTTTTGTTAAATTCTTTGTTTTTGTTTGTTTGCCCATTTGTGTTTTCTTTATATTCTGCCATTTCTTTTGAAGAGGTAAATTGACTGAATTATTGGTTGGTGTAATTAGGATCCTGTAGTTTTAATTCCATTATTAAGTATTTAATTAAGTATTTTTCATAACAATGTTGTCCATAAGTTTCATTATTTTCTGTGTGTATTTGATGAAGGTTAACAGTATTATTTAATATTTGTGACGACTGTAAGAATAGTATGGAATCATTTAAGTTTCATTCTTAACCAAAAATCTAATTGCAATAAAAACAGACAGTCTTGTCTAAAACATCGCTAGCACTTGTTAAGTTGCATGAGGGAAAAGGGATTTGCAGATATGCGGTGCTATGCAACAGATGCGGGCGACATTCCAAGCAAGTACATGTATCTTCATGAAGACGTTTTGTTTTGTTGTAGAACGTATTTATGTATACACCTGTAGTTGAACATATTCAAAATGTAATTTTGGAGAATTTGTCCACTGTGTCCAAATAGTATTTAATAAAGTAACGCTGACATTTTTGAACATGGTATACATGTAGCTGAATGTGCGCTTATTTGCATATGTTAACATTTTTGTTTACTGGTTTATTCCAGTATAACATTTTCAACTGATATGAATTTTAAAATGCAATACCAAATAAGAGATCAAAAAGAAGCCTGTTTGTAACAGGCACATAACACATACAAAAACTAGATCAATATTTAAAATATGAGCTGGGCACTGGATGTACGTTTTTGGGGGCCACTTCCCCCATCAAAAAGGATACTTTTTTCCCTATTTTTTGGAAAAAATCCCACTTAAAAAGGATTTTTATGTCCACCAGTATATACTGGGGGACATATTGTTTTTGCCCTGTCTGTTGGTTGGTCTGTTTGTTGGTTGGTTTGTTGGTTGGTTTGCGCCAACTTTAACATTGGCCATAACTTTTGCAATATTGAAGATAGCAACTTGATATTTGGCATGCATGTGTATCTCATGGAGCTGCACATTTTAAGTGGTGAAAGTTCAAGGTCAAGGTCATCCTTCAAGGTCAAAGGTCAAATTTATGGGTCAAAATCGCTCAAAAGTGGACATAGTGTTTCACAAACACATCTTGTTTTAATATATAGCAAAGTGTCTAATGATTATTATATCTTAATTCTATTTCAAGTAAATCTAGTCAAATATATTAAATAATGAAAAAAGCAATCAATATAGTGCAAACATGTACAAATGTAGTAATGAGAGAGCAAGTAAAAAAAATCCCCATAACAGACAACGGCCATTGCCATGATTGCCAACAGGAATATTTCCAGAGATAATCGTCAAATGGGAGATTCTTGTTATATAAATATAGAAATTCAGAAAAGGCTTGCAATTTTTTTCTTCAGAGATGTCTTTTCAATATAACCATTTGGGATTTATGCATACTTAGTGGAAAACAGTGCCAACAATATTTATTTTTAAATTAGAGATCATAACAAATTAATGAAAAAGATGCATATTCAGCATCTTTTTGAAATCATTCCTAATTAAGCCAGAAGTTGTTGTTTGAAGTGTTAAAAAATATTTTTGTAGATTGAAAGATTGCGAATAATTTTGAACTTTTAAATTGTTTACATAATAATTCTACTAATGGAAAATTATTTATTTTAATATTGTTTCAATGTTATAATTATGACATGAATATACAGAGATTGATATAGCATGTTCTATTTATTATGTTATATTCCTTTAGTTGAGTGGAAATGTTGATTTTATGGTTGAATGAAAACAAGGGCAGAGGTTCAAATATCATGATGATGTCAGAGTTGATTTTTTTTTCATTCCTGTAAATTGTTCTATCTGTTTCTGATTTCTTGCTATGCTTTACAATTTTTGCAGGAATTGCTTTATTGTCTGTTAAAGATGTCCAAATATTGGCCATTCATTGACGAATCTTTTTTTCTCTATTCAATATTTTGTTCCAGTGAGTAATGAGAGATTCTGTTGGTTGATGTATATTGATTTGGTTATTTAATTGTGTTTATAATCAAATCTGAAATTTTCTACTTGTTTTATTTTGAATTTGGAACATTGTTTAATTAATGTGTGCATTGTAACTTTTTTAATAAAATTTCCATCAGATCTTGAAGCTAAATTAGCTATCAATCCATGAGATTTAGTTTTTTTAGCAACAGACATTGACAGCATTTTTTTGTGGGATGTTGTTTTCTAAGGGTGGTATTGTTTTGGCTCCCCAACAGGAGGATGTTTGGAGTGAAGAAAGTATGGGGGGATGGGATGATGCGGACATGGGTACTTGGAATGACACTGCCCAGCAAACTAACTCTTCATGGAACAGTGCCACTGGCTGGAACAGAGAAAAGCGAAATAGTATAGCTAAGGTATACCTCTGCCGCCGATCTACATGCCTATTGTACACTTTGATTTTCTTGAAATTTTGTGAAAGGCTGGGCATAAAGAAATAAAATTACCAAAATCTTCATATAAATAGAGTTTTTATATAAAAATATTATATATTTATTTTCTTTTGCCCATGTCTTGAAACTAACATACTAACCATTCTTCCACTTTTTGCTTATTTTGAGGTGACATCATCATGGTATAAAATACATCTGCCCTTGGTAAAACCTTGACTAACTTTGAGAAGTTGGTGTGGTTGTTTTTAATAATTGCTGTACAATTGTTCATGTTTTTTTGCTAACACAAGTTGCTGAAATCTTAGCCTTGCATGGTTAATGATATAACATTATGTTTGTTCATGTAAATTTTCTTATTTGTGGCGTGTTCTGAGAAAACTGGGCAAAATGCTTGTGCGTAAAGTGTCATCCCATATTAGCCTGTGCAGTTCGCACAGGCTAATCCGGGACGACACTTTCCGCCTTAACTGGATTTTCGCTAAGAAGAGACATCATTTAAACGAAAAATTCCATAAAAGCGGGAATTGTCGTCCCTGATTAGCCTGTGCGGACTGCACAGGCTAATATGGGATGTCAATTTACGCACATGCATTTTGTCCAGTTTTCTCAGAACACGCCACATTATTGAACGCTTTGTATCATGATTGCTGGTATTCAACCATATGGGAACAAACAAAGCTAGTTGAATTAAATTTAACTACACATGTATTTTACATTTATTGTACATGTACAAAATCATATTCTTTAACCAAAACTATGACATAATTCTCAATTCTGGTAAATTTCTGGGTTGTTTAAAACTGAAATGAGATGTAAATGTATTTATTTTTTAAAGTTTAGTAATTACTATGAATAGTGATGATGAATACGAAAAAATGACTGAAATACACAACAAATATTAAGGGTAGCAACATGTCATACAAACCTATACAAATGCCACTGGATACCTAGTATTTAAGTGGTCGCATAAAATAAAGCAACATTTGTTATGTTCATAATTATGGAATGTTGTTTCAATTTTGTCCAAAAATCTTTACATGTTCATTAGAAGTACTTTTACAAGCTTACTTGAGAAGGGTTTACTATTATAGTCTACACACCACGATTTGAATTGTCTAGTTTACCAAAACCAGGAATGGTCCAGGATCTAAACATGGATTTATATGTGTACAAAATGCAGATTTTACTTGACAGTTTTATTGGAGTGTACTTCATTCCTTATATTACCAGTTCTTTTGGGTATGATTACGGTATGTTGTTCAGATCTCTTTAACTGTAAGCATCACGCTTATTCTTACAATTTGCTTTTATTGCTAAGTAAGGTGCTCTTTATTAAAAAAAAGAAAAAAAGGCAAGTTTCACATTCTCTATTTTAGCCATTAATACAGCTCAAGAATTTATCAATTAATCCAAAACGAGGCTCTCGATATGCTATTCTAGTAGGTTAACACTGTCATGTATATGCAGCAGTTATTTATTTTAGGTTAAATTATCTATAAAAATCACTAAAATTACTTCCTGCTTAGCTAAACAAAATAAACATAAAATATTATGTTAAGTGTCATTTTATCAGTAAAGTGTTGTAACAAGAAACAATGCAATGCAGACTTGTGTTCTTTAAGTGAGATTTGCAGTTGACGTATTGTCGCCACACTTTGTCTAATAAACTGTTTGATCATAGTCCAGTATGAACACATGACCACTGTGTGACCAGATGTAAGTGCATTTGTACCAGGATCTATTTTTATACGCCCGTTTTTTCAAAACGGGACGTATTATAGTTTCACCCTTGGCGGGCGGGCGGCGGGCGCGNTTTTTTTTTTTTTTTTTTTAAACGTATCTTGTGACAGTTTGGCACTCTTGTTTAAATAATTGTTATTCTTCAAATTGTTAAACTTGCAAGTTATCTTTTTATTATGGATTGAATGTTTCAAAATGCTCTGGTAACACAGATATGTTATGCCCATTGTTAACTTAGTGATGTGTTTGATGCATTGTGTGTGATTGAGGTTTGTTATCTTAATAAGGTATTGAGTGTTACCTCGAAAGCAGAACAAAAACGGTCAAGACTAAGTAAAAAATCTTAGTCAATACTTTCATATTAGCTTTACTATTCACCAAATAGTCCAAGCTTTACTACTCAAATGTTAGCATCGTTGTCTGCGTAGTGCTTCTCAACAAGCAACTTCTCCATATCACTTCTACTTGTACTACAAGTTTTATTATTGAAACTTCACACAATTTTGGAGTGATCGTGTGAGGTCACTTACCAAGTTCCATAACTTTGACCTTTAATCAAACACAATTATGACCTCTTTTGTATTTCTAAATTTGGGTTAAGGTAAACATCTAACATCTTCATATCACTGTTTTTAAGACAAATATTCAATCAAAACTTCACACATATGTTCTAGGTCATTGTGTGAAGTCACTGACCAAGTTCCATAACTTTGACCTATAATTTAGATAAATTATGCCATTTTTTGTTTTAATAAAATTCTGGTTAAGTTGTGGTCAACTACACTGTATCTCTAGGTTGACTACAGATATTAGATTAAAATGCAATATCAGGTTCAGGGTCTTAATGAACATTCACTGACCAAACCCAGTTCTTTTCAGCATAATTTTAGGAATATGATTTCCCATGAAATTGGGAATTAAAACTCCAATTTACAAAAACAAAATAGATTTTTTTTTTATTAAATAAATTTTGAATTTGGTGAAAAACTTCCATAAAGCAGTATATTCCAAAAATAAGCCTTTCAGTAAATTGGATATTACAACTTCAGAACTCTTTATTTCTAGACTAATCTCTGTTATTGAAATGCAAAACATTGACTGGATTTGGGAAAAACATACTTTTTGCTATTGGGAATATGACTTCTGGTATATTTGAACTGAAAATGTACATTATACTAGAGAATAGTTGAGTGTGCCGTCTTGGTACAGCTCTTTTTCAATCGATGAATATTAAATTTTATTTATCTAGTTTTTGAAATCTTGAAAACTCTTTATAGGCAGAGACCGTTCTCATGTTTATGTAAAGTATGTAGTTATAAGGCTGTAAAATTAAGGTGGAAGTAATTTGGCCACCAGTTATTTCTAGTGTTTTTGACATGTTTTGGGTGTTTTTTCAGGATGGTGCTTTAAAACTTAACCCTCAGACCCCGCACTTGAGAAGTCGCCTTCTACAGCAGCTGACTGACATGGGCTTTAAGGTAAGTAACAAATCAAGTGTCTCTCACATTTATTTGTAATTTGGGATTAGCTCACCTGAGCACAACGTGCTTATGGTGTGCTTTTGTCTGCCGTTCGTTGTCTTTATAATTACTATTAAGAAGTCACATTTATTATCCGATCTTCTCAGAACTTGGTTCGGACATTTGTCTCAATTATATCTAGGCAGAGCTCAAAACTGAATCATCATGAAACTTGATCAAAACAACTGTACCAATGATATTTCAGAGTTGGAAATGGGCAATGTTTCTTGAATGCCTAACTGAAACCTTGCGAACACTCTTCAATTCACATTTTTTGCCAAATCAGGATTCTTCCTCTGAACATTTGTGCTAATAATCGCTTGGAAGAGTGAACACACTAGAGGTCACATTAGTTTGCACGATCTTTATGAAAATTGCTCTGAAAATTTGTTCTCATATCTTATGATGTCTCTGTTGAGTAATATAGGGTTCCTGTGCATTGAAAAACATGGCCGCCATGAGGCGAGACAGTTTTCTTTATTTGGTTAAAGTAAAACCATTTGAACACTCTAGAAGTCACATGTTTGTCCCACAAGTTGTTAAACTTCTTGAGCATATGAAACAAATGTCATATGTTGTCATGATATTTGGGCTTAGTTCCAAAATAATTGTGGTTTGTTGAAATATGTGGCTGCCTGGTGTTGGGGCTGTTTTCTTTACAAGTCTAGTTTGAAACCTTATAAACACTACCTGCTAATGACGGTTTAGTCCCTTGGGGTATCAGGTGAGCCCTGTAGGTCCTTTTGCCCTGTTGTTTATGTAGGTTATAAACTTTTGAGTGTATTTATAAAAAAGTGACACATCTTGTATTTGTTTCAGTTTGGGTTGAATAAACATCTTTTTTGGACGAAAAACAGCGCTTTGATTTGCTGTTTTATATAGACTCTATGATTATTAAAATGTCCCCTGTGGTTATATTGCATATAAAATAGTATTTGTCTTGTGAATGATTCCTCTGGCATGTATACAATATTGCTAATGATTGATATATGAATGTTAACAGAAAGATGATGCCCAGCGTGCTCTGATCAATAACAACCTGGACATTCAAGGTGCTATAGGTAGGTGAATTTCTCACAGTGAATAGCCTGTCTAAAAATGTGATGAAATGTGACTGTGATATGTAAGACAGAATGCAGTCTTCACAAACTAAATTTTGAAGCAGTGCACTGTCGGTCCACCAAGCTAGTAGATCATCTGGACTGAACAACAATTCAGTTGACAACCAGTTTTGTAGATTTAATTTCACTATTATCTGTGAAATTTAATTTGTTTCAAGAAAACAAATGGAAAAAAAAGTGTAGTTCTTTTAATAAAAGATGACATTATATTCAAGACATGGGCATAAGGCTTTGCAAACTTAAGGCTCAAAATTTGACTTAGCAGTCAAATAAACTGGTGGACCGCTGGTCCAGTTGACATGCAAATTTGGTGTCCACAGTCCACCGCTTAATGTGGAAGACTCGGAATATAAATCTGGTAAATGCGATGTATTGTAAAGAATCTGATGTTATATGTTCATACAATTAAATATATTTTAAACGTATGTCTTGATTTTAAACATTTAACCTGTTAATGTTCATATTTGTAAGTTTCTAAAAAAAAAAAGAATTTTAGATCATTCTTTCTCGTTTGCTTTCAGCTGATCTGTACAGAAGTTCCGGTGCTAAGAAAGATGACTTCGAAATGGCGAGAATGTCCGGACTCCTGCCAACAAACGATGACATATCAGATACTCAGCCTGACAGCAACTCATTTGTGCCTAATTTGAATCACATGCAAAATACTCCATTCAACAATGCTCAATCCAAGATACCAAATCAGTTCCCATTCAACAATGGACCTAGTCTCAACCAGTCTAGTCTCGGTTCCAACAACCCCAGTATTAACAGTGCTTTGCAGCAGAAATTTATGCAGAAATACCCAACCCAGCCACCACCAACGCAGCAAATGAATTCCATGAACCCTGGCCAGGGACCGCTGGGCCCCGGTCAGCCCCCGGGTGTGCAGTCAAACCCGAACGTCCACCAACAGATGGCCCAACAACAGATCCTTAACCAGCTGAGAATGGCCGTCCAGGCCGGCCTGATCAGCCCCCAGCTGCTGAACCGACAGCTGCCTACACACGTGCTTGTTATGCTACAACAGTTGCTGCAGCACCAGCAGAATCTACAGCAGCTCATCCACACCCAGTTGACCTTACAGCAGAACAAGCTCAAGATCAACCCACACTTGCAGCGTCAGCAGCTGGAGGAGATCACTAACAAGGTGCATATCATCAAGCAGCAGATCCTCCTCCTGCAGAAGAACATCTCGGCAGCACAGAAGAGCCTGCTTGACAAACCAGATAACTCGTCCCCCCAGCAGCAGATTGGTGGAGCTGATAATGATAGTGGCCTGCAGAATGATATGAACAACATGTCCCTCCAGCCCCCCTCCCAGCCAAAGTCCCGCCTTACGCAGTGGCAGAAACCCACCCCGGACAAGGAATCTCCAGATGGCGCTGCTACCAGCAGTAGCAGCACCCCATCCACCAATACCACACCCACCAGCCAGCAAGACAATACTGGGGATAAATCAGATATGAACAAGACTGTAGGCTCCAAACAAATTCAGCAGTCAAACCCCACTCCCAGTCTCCGCCGTTTTGACGAACTTGGCCTACCTGCACTCGGTGGCGATTCCACTTGGTCTTCGAGCGCTTCTGGTGGAAATTTACAAAACTGGCCAAACTCTACGTCATCTACAGACAATGAGTCGTCAGACAATTCTGAATCTCTCATGACCACAGCAGCGTCCACTGTCTCCAGTACCAGCAACTCTTCTCTGGACCCGATTCCTACCATTCCAGAATTTGTGCCAGGCAAACCATGGCAAGGCATATCGGCAAAGAATGTGGAAGACGACCCGCACATCACGCCGGGAAGTTTTTCCAGATCCCTAAGCGTCAACACGGTGAAAGACGACTATCTGCTGACGCTGACTAAATCCAGCCCAAACAGCGACAACAACTCCTCCTGGCCCTCTAAGTCATCTGATGGGGACCACAAGCCGTGGAGCGCAGGTGGCGACAACAGTCTCACCCCCTCTAGCTTCTCCTCTGAGGTGTGGGGCATGCATGGCAAGGGCTCCACCTCCAGACCTCCACCGGGCCTTCCCCAGCAGCAGCAATTACAGCAGCAACAGCAGCAGCAGAAATGGGCGGGTATGAACAGGCAGCATTCATGGGCAGGCAGTGCAACCAGACATGACGGTATGTCTGCCGTCTGGTGGTCCGTCCACCGTTTCCTCTGCTCACATTGTTCACACAGCTCTCTGGTTGCACATTAACCTCTTACTCTGCTGCTTTTTCACATAATTTTATGCTTTTAATGCATTATTCTCCTTGAAGGCTGACCACTATGTGTATATACCTGTAGTATTGTAACTATCACATTAAAGAAGCACTGTTTGATGATAGTATTTTAAAGAATTGTTAAAAAAATATACCTTGCCTAAAATCATACAAGACACCGTTTCAGTTTTATCTAAATAACACTGAGGTTGTCCTTATATTAAGGTGTTGACTGTAAACTGTATTACTATATTCTTTTTGCTTTCATGCCTTAAATTATCATGCTTAGATTATATTAAAGAGCAAAATTATTTATATTACTTGTAAGCTGGAAAGTTCTGCCCGTGGCTACATTGTTTACCACATATGCACCTTTTTGCAGGTCGAGGAAACTGGGGTGAACCACAGGTTTCAACTGTCCTGTGTCTGCAGAACCTTTTGCCATCGGTGAGTTTTATTTAGCAGTTTTTAATCGTTTACAATTTTGGTTCTTAGGATTGGATAAAAAATCTAAATCTCTTCTTTTTTTAAGGCGATCATCTCAGCATAAACAACCTTTAATCTCCGGTTTCTAAATTGTCTTGATTTACCTAAATAGGTTGCTCCATGCAAGGTATGAACCTTTTTCTTTACTGTGCATGCATTTAATCTATTCTGAATTTGTATCTAGACTGTCTTGAAAATTTCCTTATATTCATCTCAGACTGATGGTGCAACCCTGCGCACCCTGTGTATGCAACATGGGCCACTGCAGCATTTCTACCTGAATCTCTCACGTGGAGAAGCTATTGTAAAGTACCGCTCCATGGAAGAGGCAAGTAAGGCCCAGAAGGCTCTGAACAACTGCCTGCTGGGTAACACCACCATCCTGGCCAACTTCCTGTCTGATATGGAGGCTCAGCAGTACATAGAGATGCAGCAGAGCGGCCTGTCCGGGGGTCCTGGCGCCTCTCAGTGGTCCCAGGGTGGGCAACAGCAACATCCCCGCAGCAATCTGGGCTCCATTGGTGGCGGGCGTGGGGGAAATAGCGGCATGGGCGGCTGGGGAGGCTCAATGAACCAAGCCCCCTCGATGAACCCAGCGTCCTCAATGTCTGGCGGCGGTGGAATGTCTGGAATGTCCTCAATGTCTGGCGGCAGTGGAATGTGGGGAAACAGCGTTCCACGCTCCATGAATTCCGGCAGTTTGTGGGGAGGAATGGATGATAACGGCCCGCACAATCTGCTTGGCAATATGCTTGGGTGAATATATAGGAATGGGAACGTTTCTGCTGTGAATGAAAGTGCTGAAAAACTAGTATGAGTGATTATTGAGCCTATTTCTGTTTATGCTATGTTACAGATAATACCTTGGTGATTTTATATGTATATTATTCGAATTATAATATATGAATGTGTTGTAATTGTTTTCCTATTGCATATTATTGATCTCTTGTATGCGGGTTAGTTATAACTGAAGATTGTTGTGGGATCATATCTATCTAAACGTTTGTGTTCTTTTTACGGCTGATACCTGGCCATGGCAGAAGGGCACATGTCAATAGATGCAAATATTTTGGTGTTACTTCATGGAAGTAGAGAACGCCAGTTTTTATTTTGATACTTCAGAGGAAGTATAAATGTGTCTTTCAGATTTTTCCAATGGTCTTGTCAGATATGGAGTCCGAGCTGCCACGCCCGTTTTACTCAGCCCTGATTATCCAGGATAGTTATTGATTCAGTCATTTAATTATTATGTGTTAAATTGTATGTTGTTAAACCTCATGCTATCATGTAAAGATAATGTTATTGAAAGTCCTTTTAATTATTTATATCTCATCATGACAACCAAAAAAATAAATAAAATGTAAAAAACATATAAAAAAAAAAAATAATAAAATGAAAATGTCATTTTTAATACTGCTATATTATTATTTGATATGTACAAAACAAAAGTGCAAATTTTATTATAGATTTGTATAATTCCTAATTTGTTTGTATTATTTGTAGTATGACTTGTATCATTTTCACTGAGTGGAAGACAATTTGACTTGCGACTTGCAAGTGTTCCTGTGATATAAAAGCCATAACTGTTTTCCTATTCATATTTTACGTGCTACTCTAGTTGACACATGTTGCTTACTTCAGTTACAGTTATTAAGTTAGTCTATATAATGCCATATCTTTGCTATTTGTTGAATGTGTAATTAAGCATGTGTACGCAGTCTCTAGACAAAAAAAAAGAAAAACAATTTTTATACATACTTACGGAACAAGATTTTTCAAGATAGTTGATCAGTGTGTTTTTGCAGTTCTCATAATATAATTAATCATTCCATTGAAAAAGTTGTCCAGTAATAATTTGGTAAGATGTGTAAATATTTCTGTGTGATGCAAGTAGTTTATTTAGGAATCTACACCCTACATACGACTTGACAATTGTCTGTAAAATGTGCTGAGATGTGGACTACGTGGGTATTGTTGTCCAGTCTTACAGAGTGCCTGGAGATTTTTCCCGTCTGTGCAATACGCCTGTTTGAGGACATTGTTCCATTTGTTAATATTTGCCACTTGTCTATCATCTCAATTGAATCATGTGTATTATACAAATAGTTTAGAACATAAATTGTCTGTTAAAAAATAATGAAAAAAAGTTTTAAAAAAAAAGAGGGTAATTTGTGTTCTAAAATATTTTTTATGTTGCTGAAACAGATGACAGTTTCATGTTTGCATTTTATTTTATTTTTTTCTCGTGTGTTCTATTTTTGTTTTGTTTACAGTTTTGAATGGATCTGGAACAAAAAAGGGATACTTAAAACCAGAAAACCAGACTCTTTTCATGATTGATTTTTAAATGTTATAATGTTTTAAGCCATAATTGAATCACACAAAAGACTAAATTGACAAACACTTTTATCATTTAAATATAATTCCATAGTTTATCTTTTGTATTGCATAGTTAATATTTTATTCAAATATTTAATATGTTGATAAATTTCTATTACTCAATTCCTTGAACATCATTTTATTGATCTGTTTAATCATTCTTACGTTTTCAAATCCAGCATAGCATTGTTGGTAGTCCGATTGCTAAACAACTCAATTGCTCAGGCTCATCATTCTACTAGTCTGTTTGGCAGAGGTGTGTGTTTTATAGTAGACATTGTGAGCAACTGTGACTGCAAACTTCACCGGTAAAGCTCACCGGGAAATTTTAATTAGTTTCCTTATCTTTTCAGATGTTTTGTCTCAAATGTTCAATCTTATATATATATCTGTGTTATCTTTTATTGCAATGTCTTGAGTGTGTTTTTTTTTCAAAGTCCAAGTCATGAACGGATTTTATTATTATGATTATTAATATCGTGTTGTCAGTTGACACTTTAATATGCTGCTTTCATGTTTATCGTGTATTATTTAAATATCAAATGCTATTCGTCCATTCACTGTAATATCTTGTTCTATGTTTGCTAGATTGAGTGTGTGTCGTATACCTATAACGTTGATGTATGATTGGAAGCATAAGATGACTTGTGGACGGTCTACCAAATTTGACTGTATTTTTAATGGCAGATACTTGCATGAGGCTAGTGGACAAAATGTCAAACAAATGGCATATATCAAAAGACTGACGTTGACATTTGTAATCTGTGTTCATTAAACGTGTGGTGATGGGAACCTCATAGTGTATATATACTATACTCATTATTTGCCTTTCCTTACCAGGTGAAACCTGTTGGACATGTGTATGATTTAGAGATCAGGTATTTAATATGCTTCTTGAGTGTTTTAACAAGTTTTTTTTGCAATTTACAATACTGACTAGTATAACCTTTGGAAAGTGTTAGAATAATGGCAGAAGTATTGTTTTATTATCAATATCTAACCAATGGTATCCTTTACTTTTTCCATACTGGATTCTGTTTTCCCAACGAGATATTTAATGCTTCAAAAAGTGAGGTGCTTTCATGCTAAGTCAGTTGTTCCATTTTGCATCATTCGGGAGAGCTTTTGTTTTGTTACGTTGATAATGATATTTTTTGCATTCATTGCTCTACTTAAGTAAATGCCAAGTTCTCTACAAAACTGAATACCCAATCCACCGTGTTGCCATTATATGTTCTTGCTACGAGTCAAGAAATTGTTATGTTTCATGAAGTAATTAAGTGTCATAGAGCTTTCCATTTTTGCATTTAACTCCAAAAACATTCGTGTTATGATATTATGATTTCAATATTTTCATATATCTTTTATGCAAACTACCAGTGACGTTCTTAGGGCATCAAATGACAAAAGTATTCCAAATTAAACTGTTGTGTGTAGAGCCTACCATAACTCATATTCAATTGTATTCGTGTTCCACATGTGTGAGCACAATTCAGCCAACCCATGTTTAAAGAACATGTTTGTTTCAATAAATTTGTTACGAAGATAATAGAACTTATTTCAGAAAATTACAATCTTGTTGGTAATTTAAGTCATTCTTACCAGTCAGTCAAATCAAAATTGTAGATTTTTATTTCTCTGTTTTAACTGCAGTCTCCATCGTTTGCATGATTATTGAAGTTATTATGCACATTTGGTTTTTGATGCAATTTTTGAATACCTGTTATTAAAACAAACAGGCGTATTATGCGAACACCTGTGGTCAGCAATTTGGCCATCATTCGGACAATAAACTTATACATTGTTTGCCAATCATTCTAACCCAGACCTTTAAATGGGTGTATTTTGTGACAAGTTGGCACTCTTTGTATTTTTGTAATTTGTGCATATTTAACGGCAGTTCTTTATAACCAAAATTCATTGTTATTGACCATGGGGTAAAACAATAAACAGTTTTAAACTTGTTAATGTACACTGCCCCGAAAATGCTGCAATGTGTATCTAGCTCAATACAGTTAATTCCTCTGTATAGTTTATTCCTTTATAGTGCAAAGTTGTATTTTTAATGTTAAAGAGTATTATCAAACCAATTGTATCTCAGTTAGTGTTGTATTCAAATTATAGTTATATGTTGCTATCAATATGTGAAGTGCTAATAGGAGACTTGTATTCAAACAGTTTTAAGAGATTTCAAATGACAGATATTAATGTGCTCAAAATTATTTTTCATTTGTTCAGTGCATATTTTGTGTATGTAAAATGAAATGGACATTAAAATATCTAACCACTGTGAGAACAAACACAAAAGATCATTATGCATGAAATTTTCAATATGTATTGTGCTATAAGAAGAAAAAAACTGGAACAATAATGAAAAAGATCCCTTTAAATTGAAAGGCAGTTAGTGTATCTACTTGTCTTTCATGTTCTGCAATATTTCTGGTCATGGTTTTAATCTTCAATGCAGCTGTGCTTATATCCTGCATAGTGCGGTGGTAAGAAGCATTTACGTTTCAAGAGTGCATTTGGCAAGCTGCTTTAAGTCTTTCTGAATAAACAAGCCTACCTGTGGTTGAAGTATTAAGTGGCTGTGTTACATCAGATCTGACCACAATTCTTAAATGTTCCTTTAATAATGTTGTATTTTACGAGATTTCAGTATGTGTTAACATGTTACAGCACAGCTGTGAATAATGAACCAAATTACTGTACAGTGTTAAAATCCTTGCAGATATTTTGCCATAAGATTCCATCAACCATTAACATAAGCCAAAGTGTAATGTCATCCTGTCTATATTTATTATTCTTTGTAGATTTTAAATATTATGTATTAGATTATTACAAATTGTGATATTTGTTGTTGAATTATCGAATTTGTCGGTGCTTGGTAAAGACCTCAATGGTTTTTGGCTTGATTAACATTTGTTGAGAAAAAATTATGAAAAATACACTATCCTGTTTTGTGATATGAGAGCCAATTGTTGATTTTGTATTAAAAGAATCTCTTTGGGAGTAAAAATTGTTCCTATCAAAACTGGGAACAAGAATAATAATGGCAGTTTTCCTGGTCGAGGCGTATTAATCTGCAGCAGTATTGCCTGTGATCATGTATCAGTAAAGAATTGTATATCAAATCCAAGTTTATTTTTATGTACACCCATTGTTTATGTCAACTGAGCAAAACAATCTTTTTTGCAGGTAAATTATTTACACATTCATCGATATTGTTTTATTATTTTCTGTTCTGTGAAACTTGTGATGCCTAATAAGATTTCCATGTGTTCATATTTATATTTGTGCTCCTGGTGTTTCGATACTTTGTGAGATTTGGATGATTTTAATTTTCTGTATGTACTTTGTTAATATATAATCACCATGCTTACTGTGTTTGTCATGTTGTAATACAGCATTTTGGTGTGAGATTCTCTCCCAGTTACTTGCCATAACACACGGGAATCACACCTTGTGATACTTATATATATATATAGTATGACTTGTATTCCTCTTGCTTGAATAAGTCAAATCTGATCACGTAAAAAACAAACAAGGCAGAAGCCAAATGGAGATTTTGTGTTCATAGTAGTCGGTTGACGAAGTGCCATTATTTCGGAGTAGACATGATAGGGGAGTCTGTGAGTTTAGGGCCAAGATTCACAAAGATGAACAGTGGTAAACAAAAGGAACTTGCTTTGAAACCTTCTAATCTGCCAGTTTATTCGAAGTTTTGTTGCAAAAAAATTATGTCATAGAATATTGACAGACAAGTTTACCATAGTTTCATTGGAAATTTTATTTTGTTCCAAAAATGTTTGATAAAAAATATACGTAAAAATCTTAGTTAACCATAGTTGAGCATTAAAATATTAATTTCACATGGTAATTTTTTAGTTTAATTTTAAAGATATCTTATTAAAAGCTTTTTGAATTTTGGCCCCTGGTGCACTTTTCATAGTCAAATGATCTTGTCATGTCATAAAGAGGAATGCATGTGCCTGTGCCTTCCTTTACATTTTTTCTTGTTTACGATCTAAATGTCACCTCGCAATGTTTCCAAAAAATGAAGAACAAGATGATAACTGGGTTGGGTTGTCAGGTTTTTGAACCTGAAAACGAGTTTTATAACTGCTGTAGTCGGAAAGAAAATCTCTGTCTTGGAAGTTTACTAATGGTTTACATAGGTGTTCATATTTTATAGTGTTTTTTTTTTTAAACCAAGTGTCAGATTTTGCTTATTTTGGAGCAGAGGGATAATGTTTTGATTATTAACTATGTTTTATGTCGATTCTTGTCATAATGTATGTAGAAAGAAGTTAGTTTATTGTCTTTATGAGGTAAATTTAAGCTTTTGAGATTTTGTATGTTTAGGAGGTAAAGAGCACCTTACAAGTGTGTAACTTGACTTTGTATCCTTTATTTCTTTTTAAACTATATATCTTATGTGTTGTTTAATGAAATGGGTAAAACTGAGGTGATTTTTGATGAATTCTTAGACACATCAATGATGTAATTTGATATTGTGTGTGATAATTTATGTAAATTAAACCTTAATTAAGGCAGTTTAAATTGTCTCACAGGTGTGAATCAGGGGAAATAAATGTAACTGGACAACACATGCTCTCCAGTGTCTTTTAGGTTGATTTTCTGAGTTAACTTGCCACATTAGTCGCTTAGAAGACCAGTGTGGGCATTAAGCATTTCACATTTGATTGCCTTGAGTCCTTGTCATAATTGCATTTGGGGATCTAATCCCGTTAAATCTGTGTATTTATTTGTAGTTGTTGTGTTTAGCAGTTTAGATTCTTTCTCTTTTTCATTTTAAACAGATATATATTGACCCATGTGTTTGGTGTTTTCATTTTGATTTGTGTTTTGTCACTGTTTTAATCCTTGCATACTTTTTTCGTCCTGATCTGCCTTATTTTGCATAATGCTGGACAAGCATGTGTTGCTCTTGACAAAAGCCTGCTGACACACTCATGCCTTCTAGGGTTTCAAACCTGTGATGACATCTTTGTGCATACAAAATAACCCTGCAATGAACAAGATGTAATATGTGAACTAACTAGGGCAGTTAATAATAATAGTAAAAGCATTATAAATTAAAAGACAGGTGTGGAAAAATCCTCTGTTTATCAAAGATGGTAGATTTCTAGTTTTAGTACATTTGTATGTTGTGAGAATACCTAAAGAACTGTTGGGAATTGAGGAAGTTAAAATGAAGGACTTTGCTCACTTCAAATGCCACCTTGACACGTTTTGCCAAAGTGTTTATTGTCATACATTCCTTCAATATATCTGCATTGATTAATCTATTATGTAAGTGTAATATTTGTTATGTAATTTGAACCTGTGCAGCACTTGCACACTATGTGGTTTGCATTGTTTTTGTATTTATTTCTCATTGCATATCAAGATAGGTCTGTTGTAACTTGCCTAACTGGCGGCATATTGTTAGTTTTTTATGCTGTGCTGAACATGAGAGTTGTGGAATTTTGACATATATTTCCGATTGGAAAATTGCAATCATTTTAGATGTATTGAAGTTATGATGCAATATAGGTACCTGTTTCATAAAATATTGCATTACTTTAGCAGTTATGATTGTGTGCAACATTCTTTGTCTAGTCACTGTACAAACAACAGTTATCTTTGTAAAATCACAATCTGAAATGTAAACTTATTTATTCCACTAGAGGGATTCATGTAATTTCATTTGGTATTAGTCCCAGTCAACGATGTTTTATGTTTCTGTTTGCAATCAGAACAGCCAATATTGTATATTAACAACACCATTGTGATAAGATTTCATGATGATATTTTCAATGCTAATTGTAATATTGATATTTATAATTCCATCTCCCGTGTTAACATGTACAATGTTTTATGAAACAGTATCTTGATAGTAACCATCCGAAACTGGTGCCAGTTGCTAGGTAGGCAGCTTCAAACACTGCAACAACTGATGTTACACATTAGGGACATGACATGAATTTATGTATAATTATTGTGCTCGTAGTATTGCTTGACTTGTATTATGAATAAATCTTTACCTCGAAGTCTGTTTTTTTTTTTGGGATTGCACATGACATCAGGTCTAGCTAGAACAGTTGAGCCAGTGCTGGACTATGAATACATGGATTGTGAGTTAGAATTCCAGCCCACGCCATTTCTGAAACCTTGCCTCAGATATGCATATGTTGCGCTTAGTATTGGTAAAGTGCTTCGATATGCTTGGCTTGTACCAGGAAGCATGAGCAGATCAATTCACCTCCGACATGACTGATGCAGAAAAATCTTTAAGCAACATTGACATTTAATAGCTCCAAAAAGCACTTGGAAAGACTTAATGTTATTGACTTGTGACTTCTGTAAAATTTTATTTTATTGAAATACCAGTAAGTGTGTTAAGGAACTCTATTGAACCAACATTCAACCCTACTCACAAACAAAACCAGTGTATAAATGATTGATATACAATTATCTAAATGTCCAGTCAGTTTGATTTACAGTGCAATGCATTTAATGATGAAAGCACTGCTAGAGGGCTTTGATTAGATACAGTTGGTATTGAAGTGAGTTAATGTGATCACCCTGTGTCTGGCGGCGTGCTTTTAGCTTGTAATCGCACTTCAGGCCAAATTTTTCATCCAATCTTGATGAAACATGCTCAGAATGTTTATCTTGAAAATATGTAGGCAGAATTTGAATCTGGGTCACGTGTGTACGAAAACTAGGCAACCAGTTCAAATCTTTAAAAAAAACAACTTGATATCAATCTATAGGACTCATTTATGACTTGATCTTGATGAAATTTAAACCTCATAATGTTTATCTTTAGCATAATCTGGGTCAAGTGCATCCCAAAACTAGGTCAATCTGAGAATGTTTGTTTTGAGCATATCTAGGCTCAGTTGGAATCTGGGTAAAGTGCCTCAAACTAGGACACATGGACAAATCTTAGAAAAACCTTGTAACCACTCGATCACCAAATATTTTACCCAATCTTCATGAAACTTTGTCAGAATGTTTATGACTTGGGACCAACTTAAAGTCTTGGCCATGTGTGTCCAAAAACAAGGTCATCTCGTCAAATCTTAGAAAAACCTTGTTTTCACTCTAGGGGCCACATTGATGTCTCAATCTTGATAAAACATGGTTTGAATGTTTATGTCGTTAATACCTAAGTCAGGTTCAAATCTAGGTCATGTGACCAAAATGAAGGTCACCGGGATCGAATTTTGACTTGGTTTTCCTGGAACTCGTGAGCGTTTCAGGACCAGCATGGCCCTCTTGTTCTTCACAATGGTGTTGCTAGAAAATACAAGTCATCGATATATGGCCCAGTGCACTAGAATCGTACCCTTACAGTCGCAGGTGTGAGCTTCTACTTCTGATTGATATTAATAGTCAGGGACCTATATATCTAAAATAAGTAATTAAATTTACAACTTTGTATTTCAAAACATAAGTATCTCACTGAAGTCACGAACATGGAAAGGAAACCAAGAAAATAAATAAATTTACTCAATCAGTAGGTGCTCAGCTTTACGCTCCTTCGAAAACGATCAATTAAATCCTACCTGCATGGGGATCTCACCATAATAATTCTACTTGCATTAAGCATTGTACTTGCCGTACGTCCCAAAGTTTGTTTTCAACTCATCAAATTATTGGATGGATCTCACTCAATCTTTCACAGGTTAATGCTCATAAAGTGTAGATGACGTAAATAAAGAAATTGTGGCTGCTACATGGGCAGAATGAACCTTGTAGTGTTTTCACATCGAATTTCGCGTTTTCAACTTCTCTTTCTACTTGGAGTTTCTCAAACATTCACAGTTGAAGGACCTTCACGTGTAGACGATAGAAAGCAATTTGGACAATGAAGTTTGGACTGATTTATGGCCGTTTTCTTGTTGTCCACAGTATAATATATTGTGAATTGTTCTGTGTCAAAAGTGTTGTGACACATTTCTAGTTATGAACAAATACTTATACCAGTATCATTCTCTTTTTCCCACATTAGCAATGTTGCGTAACACGGCAGGTAAAACATGGCCATAACACACCTCGATTTTGCTTTAAGTTTGGATGTACATAGTTCGACATAAACAACAAGCCACAGTTTCGAACATGTTCAAAATATTGCAGGTTTGGTACATGTGGACCACATCACAGGTCTTCTGTAAAGCTTTGTGGCAATAGCACACACGCTTAATAGTAGTATGTCGAGAAGCAGTGGAGTTGCATAGCAACTTAGTAGACCTAGATGGTCCAATACCTGCTTAAATATGGCATTGTAGTTGCACACTGGGCTATTATTAAAAATATTGCAGACTTCCTTAATGGTATCCATTCTTGTAAACTTACATGAAACTAAAAAAGAATAACACATGACTGCAGATTCGTATTTATTTCTATATAATATAAGATTACATACACACAACAAATCTTCAATGCTACACTGACAGTTTAAAACGCAAATGGAAAAAAATGCTAAAATCCCATAACGTGCGATCTGTACAGTGCAATTTAAGATGAAATGTAAAAACAGCCGTTGACTAACAGGCTTATACAAACAAGAAGTAAACAATAAAACTGCTTGGGCAAACATTACCAACATTTCTTTTCTAAAAACAAGCATTTGCAGCAAAATAAAGCTACATACAAGAAATAACCTTAGAATCAGCCTTTCAAAAAGTGCATTTTGAATATAAACTTGAAGTTAACAATAGTTGGAAAAAAACTTTACAAAGTTAAGAATAAGGTCATAATGCTTCAATACATAAATATGTTACAACAAACATAATTCAAAAAGTTTATATACATATGCTGGAACAATACTTTGAGTGTAACAATAAACACACTTGTTATTTTTCTTATAATTCAGAATAGGTTTGATTTGTTTTATGTTTGTTTAGGCGATTTTTTTTCGCTGTTTTTAACAGTTTGTCAGTCATATGGAAATCAGTTAACACTTTGCATGCTGGGAAATATGTCGTCTGCTAAATTTCTAAAATTAGCATTTTCTTCGATTTTTTTTTCAAAAAATACTATCAGAATAGCAAACAGTTTGGATCCTGATGAGACGCCACGTTCTGTGGCGTCTCATCTGGATCCAAACTGTTTGCAAAGGCCTTCAAAATCCGGTTCCAGCGCTCAACGGGTTAATCAACTCACACTTCCTGGGATAGCTGGTTTATCAGTACTAAGTACACATACTTATGCCATTCACAACTGTCCAAGCTGATTTAGAGGTTGGGGCGAATGGCCGGAGAAAGAATTTCATTACCAATCCCCACACAAATTGTGCCTGGGCCAGGGATCAAAACCGTGATCCTAGGAGTTGTCGTCCAGCGCTCTACCACACAAGCCAGCTGATTTCAATTCAGAAGAGGTAACTGATGTTTTTAACATTTTCTTTAACAACAGAAGGAGATTCTGTTCAACTAAAAGCATGAACAAATGGTGTGATAGATGAATGAACATGATACCTAACCGAACCCAACTGGGTGACGGCGGTTTGCTGCCTTAAAGAGACTATCATTTGACCATGATTTTTGATGGACATTTAGAGTTATGATTTCAAGGTTTCAGATACTGCAATTTGAACATGGCATTTATATACATTCATATACGTTTTTGTCATTTCGTCAAAAACTCAGGACAATTTATTTTTGTTTTTGACTAATTAGGTCAATTTCCATGTTGTTTCCATGAAGATCTTGTTTGAAAAGTCTTGTCTAATTTAAGATTTTACAAGAACTCCCTTTATAAAATAAACGATCCATACAATATGTTTAAACTATTACTGGATTCGTTCTGTCCATTCAAATGTTTACAACTCAGGATATGATTCTTCAGAATTTTTCATTTACACATTAACAATTCAATACTGTAACAAAAAGCAAAGCATAAAACTCGACAACATAATATTCAAAGCTAAGACAACACAACATATTAAGCATTACAATGTAATAAAAATATCTATATGATCAAGAGTTTGGCTTCTTTTGAGACATTTACATTGAATGAAACGTTTCGCTACATTTTTACGCAAAATATGGAAATTGTTACAAAAGTAAGCAACACAATAATCTAAAACTACAGAGAACGCCCTCAAAAACTTTTGTCTATGATTCTTAATGAATACCATTACCCTAACATTCACCTCATATTGATGATTGCAAAAATAGTGAATGCAAATGGATGTTAGAAATTGACAATGTTTTAAACATATTTTATTCACGCCACCCATAATCTTCATAGATGCTATGTATCATAATTAAAATCGAAAAATTTTGATTTTTTTTACAAATCTTCTGTTTTTTAAACATAATAATAATGTTATATGCAAAATATATTATGTTTACGATGTAATTACAAAATAGTGATTGCAATTGGATGTAAGCTTATAGTATAAATAGTTTTCTCGAAAACATATTTTTCACAGCATTCCTACAAATATGTTGATGATTTAAGTTCAAATATTCTTTTTGCCACATGTTCAACATGTTGAGAACTTATATTTCACAATGTTTGTTTATTTTTGTATTCACATAAATTTTCAATTGTATGTGGACAAGCCTGTTATACTTTTCAATGATTAAAGATGGAAAGCTGAGGGCTAATACGGGTAAAAATGACAAAACAAGTTTTTACATAAAATTGTTATGCATCATGTACATAATTAAATTCTAAAATGACAAAACATAACATTCAAAAATATAAAATGTCACATAATCATAAAACAAAAATGCAGGTTGAGAGCATGTGATGGTTTACCGCCTACGTTTAGCTTTTGCTTTTGCTGGTTTGGTCGCAACCTCTTTGGGAGGTTCTGGTGTCTTTTCTTTCTTGGCTGGAGGTTCAATAACCTCTTCATCTTCACTCAGTTCGTCCTCTGACAGCTCAACTATTTTATGTTTGACAGCTTGCCTCCCTGATGACTTCCTGGCACTGCTTAATGCAGAAAGCTGTATGTCTTCCATCTCATCATCTGTCACATCTGCCTTCTTTGATGTGGCACCTTCCTTCTTTGATGTTCCCTCTTCCATCTCCTCATCGGAACTATCCACATCCACATACTTCTTGGACTTCTCCTTAGCATTCCTTGAACCTCTAGCGCTCTCCTTTGATGTGGCACCTTCCTTCTTTGATGCCCTCCTGGCACTGCTTAATGCAGATAGCTGTATGTCTTCCATCTCATCATCTGTCACATCTGCCTTTTTTGATGTGGCACCTTCCTTCTTTGATGACTTCCTGGCACTGCTTAATGCAGATAGCTGTATGTCCTCCATCTCATCGTCTGACACATCTGCCTTCTTTGATGTGGCACTTTCCTTCTTTGATGTGGCACCTTCCTTCTTTGATGACCTCCTGGCACTGCTTAATGCAGATAGCTGTATGTCCTCCATCTCATCGTCTGTAACATCTGCCTTCTTTGATGTGGCACCTTCCTTTATTGATGGACCCCCTTCCTTCTTTGGCGTATCGCCTTTCTTCTTGGGTGTACCCTTTTCCTTATTTGCTGTGCTCCCTTCATTCTTTGATGTACCCTCGTCCTTCTTTAGTGTACCCTCATCCTTCTTGGGTTTACCCTCTTCCTTCCTTGGTTTAACATCTTCCTTCTTTGGTTTACCCTCTTCCTTGTTGGGTTTACCCTCTTCCTTCTTTGGTTTACCCTCTTCCTTCGTGGGTCTACCCTCTTCCTTTGTTGGTTTAACCTCTACCTTTCTTTGTGTTTCCTCTTCTTTCTTTGGTGCACCCCCACCACGTGACTTGCTCAGACGAGGGACATAGGCCTGGATAGCTTCCTCCACATCATCATCCGAGTTGTCATCGCCTTTCTTCATGGGTGTACCCTTTTCCTTATTTGCTGTGCTCCCTTCATTCTTTGATGTACCCTCTTCCTTCTTTGGTTTACCCTCTTCCTTCTTTGGTTTACCCTCTTCCTTCTTGGGTTTACCCTCTTCCTTTGGTGCACCCCCACCACGTGACTTGCTCGGACGAGGGACATAGGCCTGGATGGCTTCCTCTACATCATCGTCCGAGTTGTCATCTCGATAATTCGGTCGAGACGTGCTTCTCCGCCGAGAGGAAGATCCTTCATCTAATGACGATTTCATCACCTGCGGCACCTTCTTTGGCTTCCTTTTATCGGTTTCCTCTTTCTTGCTGGGTGTTGCAGCTGGCTTGGCTGCTTTTGCAGCAGAGGAACCGCGACTCCTGCTGGGTGCAGCATCATATTCAACGTCATTCTCCTCGTCGGAACTATCCGCATCGACATACTTCTTGGACGTCTCCTTAGCATTCCTTGAACCTCTAGCGCTCTCCTTTTTTGCACTTCCAGAGCTGCTGCTCTTCTTGACTCCATTTTTCGTTGCAGCCTTCTTAGCAGGCGGTTCCGTTGCTGGCTTCTCCTTGTGTTTCGGTGCCAGTCGTCCCCTCTTTGTGGGTCGGGGCACGTACACGGCTCCCTCTTCGTCTGAACTTGCCGCCGCCACCTCTTCCTCTGAATCTGAAGTGTCCCCAGCTAGAATCGCGGGCGAAGGGTAAAACTGCTCCACCAGCTGGAATGAGCCGGAACTCCCAATGCCAGACATCTGCCTGCAACCAGCACAGCAAAGTGAACACCCCATAAATACATATATTAGAAATGCAACTGGTTCTGGAAAGTACCTTATTTAATTGATTACAAGACGGGAAAATTGACCTCAGATTTTCATTAAAGGGACCCGAATTATGAGAGCGTCCGAATATATAATTTCTTATTTGTCTAAGATGTTTGTGTGCAAATGATCTCTTATACAGTTGTAAGGCTGCTGAAAACGACATTGTGAACATGGACATTGTTTTGTTGTTGCATTATGTGTGATATCTGTGTCAAATATTATGAGTATAACAAATTTTTATGAAATAAGACATTATTCCATAAAAGTATTTCAAATTGCGTACAATTAAATGCTTAATATGAAATGCATTCCCCAATTTTATGGCCAATGTACATTACTACATTCTAGCTACGAAAAAACAGTTCTCATGTGTTTCCTTTGACCTGATTAAAGGCGTTTAAAATTATTCCAATATTTGTTTGCTGAACAAAAACTATGCAGCGCAGATAACGCTGAGATTTTTACTAATGGTTCAAACATTTGTTATGGATTTTTTAACTAGAACTCCGCAAGTTGGATGTGTCGCCTGATGGTAATGGGTTAACCAAGAAATTTGCCCATTTTAAAAAGTCTAAGTCCAAAATAAGATGAGAGACAACATCCATGTAAGTATCAAAGCTCTGTAGCAAGAAGTATTGATGTCAGACGAAACGGTCAAAATGGGTTAACCAAGATTTTCGTACGGACGGACGGACGGGACAAACGCTATATGCCTCCCGCATGGAAGATACCAGGGGCATAAGAAAAATCTATAAAACAAATTTTACGTTAAAGTAAAGCTCAAGACATAGTAGTTATGAACCTTTTTTGGGTCGCGGTTGCAGATTTCGACTACTACATGCGGACCCTAAGTTCAAGGTCAAGATCATAGGGGTCAAAACTTGTATGCGCAAGGAAAGGTCTGGTCCAGATACACATGGGTACACATGAGTTTTTTTCTAATCGTGGTCGCAGACTTCGAAACCGGAACGCGGACCCCAAGTTAAAAAATTTCATGCACATGGAAAGGTGTTGTCCAGATACACATGCATACCAAATATGAAAGCAATATCTGAAGGGACACGGTAGGTATGCAGTGATTATTTTACATGCGAGTCCTGTGTCCTGGACTCACAAAAAACTCTGGGGATGCAAAGTTTTGAATTATGTGAGTCCTAAAAATGCATTGAAATTTCTAAAAAATAATATAGTTTAATATTTGGACTCGTTCTTTCAATTTGGGGACTCATAGATTTGCAAGCTATCGAGTCCCAGGACTCAGATGAGAAATTTTGTAAAAATATCACTGGGTATGAGCCTTTTTCAAATCGCGGTCGCAGATTTCAAAACCTGAACGCGGACCCCGAGTTAAACAAGCAAATTCGTTGAATTGATATCCCCCGCCTAACTAGAGCTTTGTCACAGAAAAAAACATTTTTTCAAGATACAAAGGGCCATAACTCCGTTATTAACCGGTGGAGTACAATGCCATTTGGCTTGCATCATCCTCTTATCCATATATATACTCATACCAAGTTTCAATGAAATCCGCCAAAGAACTTCCGAGATATGGCTCCGGACACAAAAGTGCCTATAGTAAAAAAAAAATCAAGATACAAAGGGCCATAACTCCATTATTAACAGATGGTGTACAATGCCATTTGGGGTGCATCATCCTCTTATCCATATATATACTCATACCAATTTTAAATGAAATCTGCCAAAGCAATTCCAAGATATGGCTCCAGACACAAAAGTGCCGGACGGACAACCGGACGGACAGCCGGACGGACGGACAACGCCAAAACAATATTCTTCCGCCTCTGGCGGGGGATAAAAATTTCATGCACATGGAAAGGTGTTGTCCAGATACACATGCGTACCAAATATGAAAGCAATATCTGAAATGACACAGTAGGTATGAGCCTTTTTCGAATCGCGGTCGCAGATTTCGAAACCTGAACGCTGACCTGAAGTTCAAGGTCAAGGTCACAGGGGTCAAACAATTTATGCGCATGGAAAGGTGTTGTCCAGATACACATGCATACTAAATATGAAAGCAATATTTGAAGGGACACAGTAGTTATGAGCAATTTTTGAATCGCGTCCCAGATTTCGAAACCTGAACGCTGACCTCATGTTCAAGGTCAAGGTCACAGGGTTAAAAAAAAATATGCGCAGTGAAAGGTGTTGTCCAGATACACATACCAAATATGAAAGCAATATCTGAAGGGACACAGTAGTTATGAGCCTTTTTCGAATCGCGGTCCCAGATTTTGAATCGAGGTTATGAGCCTTTTTCGAAAAGTGTGACGCCGCGTCCGCCGCCGCCAACACAAGCAACACCTATATGCCCCCTGACCATGGTCAGTCGACACAAAAATATGGAAAACCTTTTCTCTAAATGAAACAAATCATTTACACTGTATCTACAGTGCTTTGGTTGTTAAGATTGGTCAGTTTGATCCGTGACATGTACGGTTATTGTATACACCTCCATGCAGACAGTGTGTTTTAAGTTGCCTGAGCCCTGATTGGCTGATAAGATTATGGAGACGAATTTGATTGAAAGTTGGCATCATGTCACATTAAAGCAAATGCATTTAGAGAAGATTGTCAAGCATGGCACACAAAATGACATACAACTGTTAATCTTTGATGTCGGGCAAGTCTAGACATTGTTTGTCGCCCTTCACAAGCGTGACTGGATGTGGAATGCAGGCCCAAATACAGGACCAAACTGGATTTGGTAACAAAAGTTGGATTATTGAAAGAAAATTGCAGAGCACAAAAGAAAACGGGATCTAGAGCGGCCTTGCAATATATTGGACATAGAGCAATAGTAGATCGCTATATAGTGGTTCTGCAGTGTAGTACATGATGGTTCATGAACATGAGAAGTGTCTGTTTACTGTGTTAAAATATCAATGGATCAAAGCTGCTTTAAAATTCCCCTAACACAACTTACGTGCAAGCTAGAACCGGTTTGGGATATTTTCAGTGTGTTTTGAAAGAAGAAATGGGTTCATTAAGCTGTGCATTGGAATATTTTTATTACATAATTTGAAGGAGAATCTGATCGTTAATAAAACTAGAACTCCGCGAGCTGGATGTGTCACCTGATGGTAATGGGTTAACCAAGAAATTGGC